>QFEY01002026.1:0-11188 GCA_003316435.1 Russula virescens | reverse complement strand
AGTACATGAGGGAAACACAAGACAGAACACAAGGCAAACACATGTCAGAACACATGCAAACCATGAGGTGATCCACTTCTACTCTGCTTAGGCCAGTTCCAGAACTTACACCAGTACATTGGAAACTCCGATCCCAGAGGCCACTAACATCACCCTCCCACTAATCCTCAAGCCCCTGTGAGATGCAATGCCCCACCTTCCTGAGACTCCTATTCTTCTATCCTGATTGACACATGTTGGGGTACAGGGAGAAGTGACCCTCTATATGGCTGACTTGCTGTTTGTTAAGGCTACAGCAGGCCTTGAACTGGAGAGCTTGCAAGAACAAGGTCAAGCAGACCCTAGCAAACTATCAGAGGGAGAAGAGGGAGTAGTCATGCTTGCTCTTTGATCTCTGAGAACACAGACTTGGTACAAGAGGAAAAGGATAGGTTATATCCAGTTCAAGTCATCCCAAGTGTGCACACTAATGATAGGAATTAATATAAGTGATAGATACCCAAATCAAAGTCCAATCAGTAGTGTAGCTAGTGATATGCTGCAACACTTACAAGAGCATTAAGTCTCAACTTGAGTGTTGTGAGGGTTTCTGAGGTGGTTCTGTAGCTCTGACTCTTTCTGAGAGTCCACAGACAAGTTTGTGGGTTGTCTGGTTCAAGTCCTATCTTGATATGGGGCGTCATCCCCTAACAATCACAAACGAGGCTGCCTTGATTCCTCTAGACTCATGACCGACCTTCTGAGGGTGGTGTATCCCCTTTAAGGTAAAGCAGGTATCCTAAGAAGAGGAAGTAGATCTTGAGGTAGTGAAAGATCTTCACTCTAACAGTCCAATGCTGAGATATAAGGGACAAGGCAAGACCTTTCCCAAATATCTAAGAAGTCAGAGGGGAACTTGATTGCAATACAAGCCAAGTCAGACTTAGGGTACATAGTAGCTACTGGGCGTCCTTATATACCTGGTGAGTCCCCTATAAATAGACCTACTAGTACTGAGTCAAAGCGTACTGTAGGTATCAGTATGAGTCACATGCACCACAACCATAAGTACTGATCCTAGGAATGAGTCACATGAGTCTGAGTCACGAGTATGAGTCATGTGAGAAGGGCATCAGCCACTACTAGTACATGACATAAGCAAGAATAGGTAAGCACAAGAGAAAGGAAAAATAGGGTCATTACACATGCTTGCTTAATGCTCAAGCTTAAGCAGGTAGACTAGGAGAGTCTTGAGGGAGCTGAGTGTGAATGAAAGACTCTGACATAAGATAAACAAGAGGAGAAGGGGATAGATGATGATGGCAATCCCTTATCCTCTCAATAAATGGTGTGAAAGAAGCTGCAAGTTGAGAATTAAGTTGAGCTTAAGGCTCAACTTCATACAAGTGACATCTTTATATACATGAGGGATTGTAATACTATGAGTACTGATCCTAGGGTCCAGAACATGACTGGGACACTGCCCACAAGTACAGGAGGCATCTGGGATGAGTCAGAGCAAGTCACATACACAGCCAATAGTACAAGGATCCTCAGGTGATCCAGGGAGTCTCCTAAGGATGTACCAACTTGTACAGTAATTGAAATAGGTCAGCATACATATAGTAAAATTTTCACATAGGCCAAGTCCTTCTGAATGTACTAAGAGTCTGTCTGTGACACTGTTGGAGATGCAAACTAATGAGGCAACCTTTGCAGACACTGCAGGCTTCCTGTATGCTCTCAAGATTGAGCTGGAGCAGCTCAATCTTGTCTTGGAGGGTGGCAATATCAAGATGGAGGGTGTGGTAGTAGATGATCTCTGTGGTGTAGCCCCAGTTGAAGAGGGCATCAGTTTCATTGTGGAGGGCAGAGAAGTTAGTGGGGGAACCAATAAGCATGTGTCAGGACCATGGTGCAATTGGTTCCACAGGGTTATCTTCATTGCAGTTGTAGGGGGCCATGATCTCACAGATGTAAGGGTCTTTGTCAGTGTTCTGCCCCTGGAAGTATGCTGCAACTTTCCTATCACCCAGCATCTTGACCCATTTGGGTTTCCTGTAGATCCCATTACCTGTGGGGATCCTGATACTGTCTTTTTTTTTTTTTTTAAATCCAAATTTGTATACCGCTGCACAAACTATGTACAGATGCGGTTGTACTCTACTCGATAGCCAGCCAACAGTCCAGTGCGTTCCTGCAACTCAACACCACTCTCCTAAGGGTTTCTTACAGCCCAGCAACCTGGGGCTGACAGCTCATCTGGAGACAGAGTTTGCCTGAGGCAGTGTATGGTGATGGAAGTGGAAGGGGGAAGGGACAAGACCAGCTCGGGGCATGATAGGGTACGAATGATCAGATGTGTGTGTTGGTGGAAATATAAATTGTCAGGGGAGAAAAAATTTGCAAAAACCCCGAAGGTTGGAATTGGAAGCAGGGAATTATGTGTTAGGCCCCCTGCAGTGCTGGTATGCCTTGCGGCATGCTGCCCGGGCCTCGGCAGTCTGGGCCAGGCATTGTTCCTGACTGGGTCTGGGGGTGGTCTGGGTGGTGGTGGAGGGCAGTCCGCTACCAGATGGGGTGTTAGGCCCGGCGGACTGGGGGTTGGTGTTGGTGTTGGTGCTGGGGTTAGAGGGCTTCCTTTGGGGTGGGGTGGTCTTTCAGCACTTGACAGTCACAATATGCCCTAGGGCAAACATGAGCTTGTGGCGGAGGAGGTTCTGGGCCAGTGAGCCATCTGGGTCCTCAAAGGAGAAGGAGAGGGAGAATACTGAACCAGGTTTGTATGTTTCAGGGTTGCAAACCCACGAGGGTTTCTGTGTGATGTTGAGGGTGGTGTAGGTCTGGTTCTTGTGGATGAGGGCTGTGTGCATCTCATCAGGGTTGAGGGCTCCTTGTTGGTTGGTGGTGCCAGTGGGCACAGAGTTGATGTGGAGTTTGGACCATTTTACATTATGGCGGACTTTGGGGAGGGTTTTGGGGGTGGCCTGGGCCATGGCAGAGAAGGAGGTGTGGATGGCCTCAGAGAGGAGGGGTAGGGTGGTGGTGAGTTGATGCACCATTGTGTTGGCACCACCCTAGATCACCAGGTTGCCTTTTGCAGTCCACCTTGCAGTGGAGACACAGACCTGGGTGTGGTTGGTGCTACACCCTATTTCTTTCTTATGGTACGGACTCCTTCATTAGGACCTTTATGGACCATTCCCCTTCCTTCTCCTTCCTTCCCCTACCTTCCGTACCATTCCCCTACGCCTGGACTGTTCCCTGTACTCTTAGAACGTTCCGTTACCTTCTGTTACATTCCGGATTGACTGTGCTTTGATACTACGGACTGCGCTTTGATACTACGGACTGTGCTTTGATACTATGGACTGTGCTTTGCTATGTACTCGACTGCGATCTGATTCCATTCCGTTCTATTAGCTTCTAGTTACTTCCGTGCCCGCATGTATATAAGACGACTCAGTTCTGACACCAAGCCTTAAGCTTGGTCTTCTGTTCAATACAGGACTTACCTCGTCATAACCCCGCGTGACTCCCTAAGTCAATTCCCTAAGCTTCACTACTTCAAGCTCGTTCCTCAACTCCTTCAAGTTCTATTACCTAAGCGGCTAGTCGAGCCGTTCCACCCCGGACCGGGAACCTTCCTAATCCGGTTTACTGTATCACTCTCGTTTAGGGCTCGCGCGCCTAAACCTCGACCGATCACTACACGTCTGAACCAGCGCCTAACCGGCCCGGACACCCAGACTCGTAAGGGACCTTGGGTCTATAAACTGTAGCGTAACGTACTTCGCTACACGAAGGCGGTCAGCACCCGTCTATATACAAACACTCTCGTTGGGGACAACCCATCGTCAAACACTGCAGTCCTACGGTTCTGCACGTTGCCCTAAGCCGATTAGTTAGGTCTTAGGCTAGACTAGTACGCAACCTAGTTACGCAGTAGGAGGAACTCCCTGCACAAGGTCTTTCAAGACTACGTCGTAACGTAACTCGACAAAGGGACCTATAGAGGCTTATAGGTACGAAGGCGACGTGCATCATCTATACACAACAGCAACCCCAACCAAGAACGAACCCTCTTGGTTGAACACGCTTTAGTCCGAGCGTGACATCAGACCAAGCTTCCCCCTAGACACCACGGCTTATATCAGTCAAGCGACAGGCTCTGAAACCGACGAACGTCGAAGAGTCTATCAAAGGACCGCCGATACCCTACCCCTACACATTACTGACCAAGTTCTCTGGCTCCCTTCCGTACCCGGATACGCCCTATATGACGACGAGACTGAACATGTCACTCACGTCGAATTCGTCGAGGATTACTGGTACGAACTTACCCACAACCGATCAGACAATACCTGGTGGACCCGACACTCCCTCCAAATCCCTTGAAACACCCGAGGCACAGGATTTTGGAACATCACTGATCCCCAACACCCCCTATATACTTCCTCAGCACGACAAAGCCCTGACCCTCATTCTCCCAGAGAACCCACTCCCGCCGTTCCTAAAGATGCACCACAACCTTCACCTATCCGATTCCACGACCCAGGATCCGACGACGAACCCGCTAGTCCAGAGGACATCCCTATAGCCACTACCACAGATGACGTTCACGTGGAAATCCTCTCCGAAGCTACTCAACAAATCGTTCACCTAGACGATCGTCCCAATCCAGACACTCCTCCACGACAACCCCTTGTCCTTGAACGTGTTATAGAAAACGTTGTCCTTGAACACACCGTTCTAAATCCAAACCCCTTTGTTGAACTTGTCGCCCCAGAACTGGTCCCAGGCCCATCCCAATACGGTCCTGTCACTAGAATACCAACACCCCCAGGACCCACCGTCCCTATCCACCTCCGACAGCCTGTACAACCTATCCCACCCGTCCAGCTCCAACCCGTTCCTATTATACCTCAAATCCCTGTCATGGCAAACGTCCAACAACAACAACAGCAGCAGCAAGCCCCTGCTGCCCCAGCGCTCTTAACCAATGGTCTTTGAGGCACTATGCCCCAGATCTTCACCGGAAAACGCACCGAAAGTGCCAACTTTATGAGAGAATTCGAACTCATGTGCAACATGAACGAAAACCATGAACTCATCGCTACCCCATATTTCAAAGTCAACCTAGCCCTATCTATGATACGAGGGCCCAAAGTCAATGATTGGGTACAACAGAAACTCGACTGGTTGAGAGACCAAGTCACCACCCAGAACGTAGCACGAGGGGCTGCTATACTCTGGACCCAATTCAAAACTGCCTTCACAGATGCCTTCACTGATTTCACTGAAAAACAAAAGGCTATCAGTGAACTCACCACCCTCAAGATGCAAAATGGAAAGTTGGAAAGTTACATCGCTAGATTCAAGACCCTTGTCCACAAAGCAGGCTACCCCGAAGGAGATACTCAAACCGCTGAAAGATTTGCTAGAGGACTACTTCATCCAGTCCTCGTAGGTATTCTCAGCAACCAAACCAATGCACCAGATACTCTCGATGCTTGGATTATTGCCGCTAAAGCTCAAGAAGGACGTCATGCCACCCTACTTAACTATACCTCACCCCAAGCCTGGACTCGATGGACATCACCATCATCATCAATGAAGAAACCTTTCCAAAAACCTCATTGAGGTTACACCAATGGCACTCCGATGGACGTAGACACTATCAGGAAAGCTACTACTTTCAAAGAAAAGAAGACTCATCGAAAGGAAGGACGTTGCTTCGAATGCAGCCTCCAAGGACATCATGCCAAAGATTGTCCCAAGAAGAAGAAGAAAACCATTCACCCCAAACACGACTCTCTAGAAGAGCTCCTTCGCCAAATATACCTTGAACGTCAAGAAGATGGTGACGACGAAGAATCCAAAAGTGAAGATCCAAATTCGGACGAAGAAGAAGAAAGCCCATCTCTTCAAACAATGATAGCCTCCCCTCAAGATTATAGCATCAAGGATATAGCTGAACAAACCGCCAGCTTCTCTCCAGAAGAAAGAGAAGAATGGGTTCATGCTATGGAAGATCTAGGAGTGGATTTTCAAGAAGCTTGAATCAGACGGCCCTGATTCGAAGCATCTTTGCTGAAGAGGAGGTTTTTGTCTCCCCTATCAAGTCACTAAAGGCCGAAATCCAATTCAGAACAAAGAACGAAAGAGCCATCATACCTGCCCTAGTTGATAGTGGCGCAACGGAAAACTTTATCCATTACAGACTTACTAGAAAGTACCGCCTTCCCCTAGTGGAACTAGAGAAACCAAGACCAGTATGCAATGTAGACGGCACTTCCAATCAAATGGGACAAATCACCCATGCCATACGACTCAACCTACAATATTGCTCAAAAGCACTACCCTTCCTCTTCTATATGACGGACTTTGGAGAGGACAATTTCATCCTAGGATTCCCCTTCCTCTTCGCCATTGACCCCCCAATAAACTGGTCAGAAGGACGACTCCATGGCTCAGTAATCGCCTTCACAGACGACACAGATCTCTACTTTAGAGAAGACATCCTAATTAAGGGAAGTAGCAAAGACCCAAACATCCCACTATATCGCCCCCCTTCTGATAAAATAAAACCACGCTACCCGTACAATCCGTCAAACCCCAAGAAACCCAAGAAACCTCGGAAAATTCGAAGCGATATAGGAATACTATGTGACACTCCCAAGAAGTGCGAAAAGGTCAACTTCACGAAAGAAGACTTTACCAATGCCCAAATCTTCCCTGGTAGAGGAGAAGCCCTATTTCAAGCCGCCAAAGTTGACAAGAAGAAGTCAAAGCGCAACCACAACTACAAGGACATCAGGAAACTTGTTGGAACGTACACCGAAGGAGAAGGTACCACCTTAGCAGAAGATCCACAACCTCTCCGCACCAAATATTGGAGAACAATCTCCAACACTCTTCCTCAAGAACCTCCCAACGATCCCATCACTCGAAAGTATTGGAAGATCTTTATGAACATTCCAGATGATGAAGAACCCTTAGAAATTCGACGAACCACACTCTCCACCCAATTAGCAATTCAAGCAAACACCAAACCTGAGCAAGCCTGGACGGACATTGTCCCTTGTGCCTACCACAGGTTCAAAAGAGTCTTCAGCGAAGAAGAATGCCAATGCTTTCCCCCTTCTCGTTCTTGGGACCATGCAATAGAATTAACACCAGATGCTCCATCAAGCTTTGACTGCAGAGTATACCCTCAACCACCAAAACTCAAAATAATGACCGATGAATTCCTTCTTACTAACTTGAAGAAAGGATACATCAAACGCTCCAAATCCAAATTCGCCTCCGGGTTCTTCTTCGGAGAAAAGAAAGATGGAAAACTACGTCCCATCATGGACTACCGCCCCCTGAACAAAGTTACAGTTAAAAACAAATATCCAATCCCCCTACAACGCGACCAATTTGCCTCAATGTCTGACAAGAAATGGTTCACCAAACTAGACATCCGTTGGGGATACAACAACGTACGCATACGCAAAGGTGATGAATGGAAGACTGCCTTCAAAACCTACAGAGGATTGTTTGAATGCTGCGTCATGTTCTTTGGGTTATGCAACTCTCCAGCAACCTTCCAAGCTATGGTAGACGACGAATTCAAAGACCTCCTCGACACAGGAGAACTCTTCATCTACATGGATGACTTCCTCATTGCCACCGATGGTTCCCTAGCAGACCACATCCTCATGGTAACTAAAGTACTTCAATGCATTGCAGACCTCGACCTCTTCCTCAAACCGTCCAAATGTGAATTTCACAAACGGAAAGTAGCCTTCCTTGGCCACATTGTAGGAGAAAGTAAACTTCGCATGGACCCTATCAAAATCAATGCAATTACCAATTGGGAACCGCCCACAAACCTCAAAGAACTACGCAAATTCCTAGGCTTTGGCAACTATTACAAAGAATTCATCCCCATGTACTCATTGATTGCCCGACCACTACATGATCTCACAAAGAAGAACCACGCCTGGAACTGGGACCTAGTCTGCCAAACTGCATTTAAAATCTTAGTGAAAGCATTCACCACCTACCCAGTCCTTCGGAACCCAGACCACACTAAACCCTATGTAGTGGATACTGACGCTTCTGGCACAGCCCTAGGAGGCATTGTGCAACAAGCTCACAAGACCAAAGATGGAGAACTACGCCTCCATCCCATTGCTTTCCACTCCAGATCGCTCACCCCTGCAGAAAAGAATTATGACATCTACGACAGGGAAACCCTAGCAATCATCTCAATGCTAAAAGCATATCGTTATCTCCTATGGGGAGCTAAAATACTTATCAGATGTGACCACAAAAATCTTGCCTACTTCAAATCTCCACACAGATTGAACGCCTGCCAGATACGCTGGAAAGCCTTCCTAGAAGAATATGACTACGAATTCCTTTACATCCCTGGACGCATGAATGTCATAGCAGACATGCTATCTCAAAGACAGGATGTTAAGGAGGGGGAGAATAATGCCATTAACACTGACACTTTCACTCTTTTTCCTCCACACCTCTTCATTAAAACAACATATCTCAACGATGACGCTAATAAACAACGCCTTGCACTCCAAGAAATCCATGATACGCCTTCTGGAGGACATCCCGGCATTGCAAACACCTGGGACCTAGTGAAACGACACTATCACGGACCCAGACTTTGACAATTCACTGAGGAATACGTCAAAGGCTGCTCCAAATGCCAAGAAACAAAAGTGCAAAAGTATAAACACGCCCCTCTATACCACTTTGACACCCCAACAATGAGAGGCCCCTTTCAATATATCTCCATGGACCTCATCACCAACCTTCCTAAATCTGGGAAATACGACACCATTCTCACTATTGTGGATCAAGGATGCTCGAAAGCGGTCAAGTTTATCCCTTGTAACAAGACCATAGACGGAGAAGGCGTTGTGCTAGCATACCTACATCACCTCCTCCCCTTCTTTGGTATCCCTCGACACATCATCTCTGACAGAGACCCCCGATTCACTGGAAACTTCTCGAAAGCGCTATGTAAAGCTACGGGAATCCACCAGAACCTCAGCACTGCCTTTCATCCCAGAACTGATGGACAAAGTGAACGCATGAATCAATGGGTCGAGACCTACCTCCGCAGCTTCGTCAACGCTCAACAAAACAACTGGAGCATCCTCTTGCCTATGGCAGAATTCGCTCACAACTCCTGGAAACATGAAAAGACCCGTCATACACCGCACCAACTCTTGTTTGGCATGAACCCCCAAATCAACATCACTCTCCCAAACGATGCAGTTCCATCAGTAAAACAACGCCTTCAGGAACTGATTCTGATGCGCACAAAAGCCCAGAAATTCTTACAACGTCACCCTGAAACACTCAAAACTCCTCGAACCTTATCAAAAGGACAGGAAGTATGGTTAGATGCACGAAACCTCAGCCTTAAGGTCCCATCTAAGAAACTAGCGCCCAAAAGATACGGTCCGTTTAAGGTAATCAAACAGATCTCCCCTGTGGCGTACAAAATCGCACTGCCACCCACCATGAAAATCCATGATGTGTTTCACATAGATCTTTTGATGCCCCATAGCGAAACCAGTGCTTATGGGAAAACATACCAAAAACCTCCACCTGAAACGATTGATGGGCAAGAAGAATATGAAGTTGAAGACATAGTGACTCACAGACGGTCAGGACGTGGCCGCAAATTGCAGTACCTCATCAAATGGAAGGGATATCCACCATCAGAAAATTCCTGGGTGAACAGCCACGACCTACATGCCCCAGAAATCCTGAGACGTTACCAGAACACTCAAGACAAGTAACAAAGCCTATAAAAACCTCCTAGTATCTATGACGAACGACATCACCAACTTCTCCACCCTGGCCAACTTCAATATCCAACAACTTGACCTCTCAGTCATCCGTACCCTAGTCCTCATCCTATTCCTCTTCGACATCATCCTCATCCTCATCATCTACATCCATGGCCGCCTCCTTGCTCTTATTTTCCTCCAACATTGACCTGTGCTGCAAGGAGGGCGAGCTCCTCCTCCCTACCGCTCTGGAGGAACTCAAGAACTATGTGACGCCGCCCCTTTCGCCCCAAGTCTCTGACTGGGCCAATAACGTATGTATGGAAGACAGCTTCCAAGCCCTCTCCGCCACCTTTCGCAACCCATCCCCAGGGTTTGAACATCCAGGGGAAGGATGGTTCCCCAACCTGGTCGACGCCCCCTACTATTTCTACTTCGAAATCCCCTCTCCTCTTGGCGGTGGCATTGCCAACTACATTCAGTATGACCTCACCCCAGCCTATCCTCTCGTCATGGGAACCCTTGGTAAAGGGCAACCTGTTCACTCCTGTCTCCTCTGCCCACGCCCTGCTTCAACCCTTCCACTCCCATACAGCGGCATGCACAAGGGGTTTTTCGACCCCAAGAACGAGTTCAAAACCTGGGTCGACAAGGCCCTCAACTCCGAAGATGACCCCTCGCTCACAGCTGGAGTGTACCAGTTCTGGTACTATGAAAACCGTGAGTACTTCCTACGTGCAGAGATCGCCCGGATGTACCAGGAGTTAGAGGAGATCGAGCGGTTCAGCGATGAGGTCATGTCTGACCTTTGGAGGGCCAACGCCTTCGAAAGGTTAGTGGCCCAAATCGCCTGGCAGGAGCATTCAGACGAAGAAGACTACGACCTCTTGGAAGAGGCCTTCAAGAACTACAGTAAGCTCTCCAATCAGGCCCCATCTCCAACCCCTCCCCCTCCTTCTTGCACCAACAAGTACTGTAAACATCACAACTGGTGCGACCACGAGTCTGCGAACTGCCGGACCATCGCCAGGCTTAACAGCCAAGGCAAAACCTGTTTCCTATGCGGTGAGGACGATTACATTTCCCCCTTTTGTTGCCTCGCCACCTGCCACCGTTGCAATGGCAAAGGACACTATGCCTACGCCTGCCCTAACGCTCCTAAGCGTCATGGCGCCGTCAAGACCCCCAGGACACTCCTCAGGGCCAAGATGGTTATGCAGGGACGTTGAGAGGGAGGTGATGCTACGCCCTATTTCTTTCTTATGGTACAGACTCCTTCATTAGGACCTTTATGGACCATTCCCCTTCCTTCTCCTTCCTTCCCCTACCTTCTGTACCATTCCCCTACGCCTGGACTGTTCCCTGTACTCTTAGAACGTTCCGTTACCTTCTGTTAC
>QFEY01002024.1:0-64707 GCA_003316435.1 Russula virescens | reverse complement strand
GGTGTGAGACTTCAGTGCTTCAAAGTACTTCTTACGAAGGCTGGAAGGTTGGATGAGTGGGCTTGCAAAAGTTGACCTCAATTCTGCGATCAGCTCTGTGAAAATTTTGGGGAGCCATGGGGCAAGAAGGGATTGGCCTGTGTTGGCTTTGGGGGTTTCAGGACAACCAATCCAGATGGTTGAGGGGCCATTATATTCATCCAGAAAGGAATTGAGACATGAGATCATGTCATCTCGGCGACACCTTCGGAAGATAGCAAGGTCGCGCAGCGCCCAGCCTTCATATAAGTGCAGTCCATTTCCCATACTTTCAAGCGTCATGGGATAATCGAGAGTGAGGCGTGCAGTCGTGTCCGTTTCAGGTGAGAGTCTATTTCTGCTTGCGATGGCAAATGCACGGAATGCCTGGTCTCCGGATTGCACCAACACCTTTCGTTGACCGACCTCAGCACGGATGGAGGACTGCACAGCAGGCATATCATACTTCTGCGCTGCAGCGAGTAGAAACAAAACCTTGTCATAAGCGACAGGTATCTCGGAAGGGATAGGATACAGCACGGTGATGAGAGCCCGTATTAATTCCGCATCCTCGAATAGACCCAATATGGGAAGACCGTCGACGATCTCGTTGGGAGGCTGCGGGAGTGAAAGCATGTACCTGAAAACCTCAGACGAGCAGGCCAATATCGACTTGTGGACACGGAATTTGACAAAGTCAAACGACTGGATTATAAGATCTGGCTTGCTGACATAAAGCGATTCAGGCAATGGCGGCAGTGCCGGGACACAAATATGATTTTCATGTCCTGACTCTGGGATGGAGAGACATGATTCGGCCTGTGTACCCTTGTTACAGGGGTTTCATATATCCATAGGAATGACGCTCACCTTCGCTATATTCTCATTTACAAAGTTAGTCAAGGCCGTCCAGAATTTACGGATGGTTTGGCGAGAAATATTTGCGCACGACAGGCATCCGTCGGAAACGTGAGATGAGTGGGATGCTAAGACTGTCTGAAAGTTAATCGGGTCAAGATGGACGGGAGTTTTGGCTACACAACGAATGTAGTCATCGATCCAGCGCGGTGTTTCCCATTGAGTAAGCAAGACGCAGGTAAGGCCTGTAAGCGTGCCGCGAGCGGCGGACTTTCGAAAGTTGTCAATGTTCGATACGAGATTGCTTTGGACAGCCTGGTGGTATTTCCAGAGTTCATGAAAATAAACACCTTGCGGGATATCGGACATGTCTTCCAGGTTCTCGATAGACAGAGTGATTTCCAATGATACTTTTGCTGCCTGGGCGGCCTCCTGACGAAGTCCATGTTTTCGAGCGAGAGAATAAGCATGGAAAGCATTCTCTTGGCAGATGAAAGGCGACTCCCTTAATGAGATACTGCCACGAATGTGGTCCAGCACGGAGACCATTTCATATTTTTGAGCCACAGAAAGAAGCTCCATGACTTCCTCGAGAGTGGAGGGAAGGACGGGGGACACAGGAAATATGAAAGTGATGAGGGATGACAGGACATCACCATTGTCGGCCATTTGCACAACAGGAAGCGACGTACTACCATGGGAAGAAATGGCATGGCGCGAGGAATCGGAAAGAAGTTCTTTTATCTGTTTGCTGAGAACGGGTGAACTATGGATGATATACAGCTTCGCGACACGAAATTCCTTCGAGTCGCGGGAACGAAGGACGATGTCTGCGTCGGGGTAGTCAAAGACCGGTGCCATGTTAGGGTTGTTGTTGTCCGGATTGACCGGGGGTACGGGTATCGTGAAACGAGTTGCAGGCATTGAGGTGCTCACAGACAAAGCCAACTGAAAGATACAAGAACAAGGGTGATGATAACCTGTGACACTGATGACCGACCAAAATAAGGTGATGGGCAGTAAGATCACGTGACAACAATAGATGTTCAAGTTGAGTTGTTAGTTGTTGTTGCAATGTTGCAACTTGGTATTATATTGTCTGGTTCCTCCCTCCGCAGCGATGTCGTTGCATCTTCTTAAGAGTGTCCCTCGCGAAGGGTGCTCGTGATCGGTCCCTCTACGTTGATCCCAACTCTGCGCACGGACTCGGAGTCTGCCTTTGCCACAGGTCCGTGAACGGGCATGACCGACGACTGAGGGTGTGATGACTGATCCTCGATCAATAAGAAGGGACAGATCAGAGACTACCCTAGGTTTGATATCATCAGCAAAAATTTCGACGGGACTCTTTCTCTTTCCGACGAGGGTGGACAGCTTACGACACTACCATTATATCGGAGAGTTCGAGGGAGTTGTTGTCAATGATGGGTATAGGGGGATTATCTCACAGGGAGCATTTGAACTTTGACATTTTCTTGAGTTTAATTGTCATATTTTCTAATGTAAGCGGGACGTGGTGAGGGTATGATACAGGAGGAAAAACCAGTGTAGTCAATATCATAAGGTTGAAGATGATGTTCAAGGATAAAATTGCTCCCAAAACAAGGCACCCTTACAGTGTGCTCGTGTACCCAGGGCTAATAAAATAAAGAAAAATGCCTCGCTGCTAACACATACAAATGCCCGATGCGTCCTCATCGTCCTGCGTCTGCGACAGATCGATGTTCCCGGGCATACTCTCGGTGCTTTTGGCAGCGGGCCGGGGCCCCGCTGCGGCGCCACCTCCACTCGACTTGGGCTTGTCCTCGCGCCACAGCGAGGGGGTGTCGATGATGCGCGTAACGACATCGTTAAACGCTTCTGTCACGCCCACGGCCGTCTTGGCGGACGCCTCGACGAAGAGGCATCCCGTGCGCGCCGCGAACGCCGCGCCTTCTGCCATCGGCACTTGGCGGGAGTATTCCTAGAATGGACGGAAAGAGCATGTGTAAGCGGGGGCGAAAAATAATAATGGGAAGGGCATAGCATGGCATGGGGGAGAGAGGTAGGAGTATCATTTTTTACTTTACCTTGTCTAGCTTGTTCCCGACGACGATCTTGACGACTTCGGGTGGGACGTAATTCTCGAGCTCCTCCAGCCAGCGCGGAAGCGCCTCGAACGACTCGCGATTCGACACGTCGTACACTACATCACCGTGTCATGAAACACGGATGCGAAGACGAGCACGAGTAAGGAAACGAGAAACGCGGAGCGCGACACGAAAGGCTTATCATATATGTGACAGGAGATGGGAGAGGGGAGAGACAGACGTACCGAGGATGACGCCTTGCGCGCCGCGATAGTACGACGCCGTGATGGTGCGGAAGCGTTCTTGACCCGCCGTGTCCTACACGTTGCGTACGTGCGTAAGTGAGTGCATGAGCCGTGCGCGCGTGGGTGTATCGCGAAAGACAGGCATCATCATTCGCCATACGCATGTGCCAGGGGGGAAGAAAGAAGAATAAGAGAGACATAACTTCAGTAGCCGTTCTTTCCCAGAAGAAACCACCCAAAACGAAAAGAAAGGAGGATGTGACGCACCCATATACTCATCTTGACTTTCCGCCCGTTCACCTCCATCTTGTGCACCTAAACGTACGTAGCCCACCACAGCACAGCACAACACAACCGACAGCACCCCACCATCAACAACGAGAGAAGAAAAGAACAAAGAAAAGCAAAGTAAAGCAAACATCGTCAGCTTTCTCAAAAAAATAAAATAAACGCATTACGCACTCGAAAATCGACGCCGATCGTCGCGCTCGCCTCGTCCTCAGGTAACCACTGCTTATCCGAAAAACGAAGCAAAAGGCTGCTCTTCCCCACCGACGAGTTACCGATGAGGAGCAACTTGACGTTGATGATCTCTTGCGACGTCGGTGCCATGAACGATGATGGTGTGGTGGTTTAGGGTGGTAATGAGACTCTTAGGGTCTGTAGGAGGTCTTTAGCAGTAGGCTTCTGTATCGTATCGTATTTGTATGGTATGGCAGAAGGAGAAGGCGACTTTGTGTGTG
Organism: Russula virescens; assembly: GCA_003316435.1. NCBI lineage: Eukaryota > Fungi > Basidiomycota > Agaricomycetes > Russulales > Russulaceae > Russula > Russula virescens. The sequence goes on along the minus strand of QFEY01002024.1, from coordinate 60,774 downwards.
CGTGGCCGTGGGGTGGGTGGGTGAGTGTTTCGTAAATGGTGCGTGCTGAGAGTTTGGACGAGTCGTGCGCGTAACGTGTGGCGATGAGTCAAAGTCCGGTGTGATTAAGGTATCGGTATTTTCTTTGAGTTGTTTGGGGTAGCACGTATCTCCACAAGCTGGTAGCCGTGGAGGTGGATATACAGTAGAGGTCGTGGGGATGAAGAGAGGGTGTGTGTGAGTCAGAGCGTGGAGACCACGGGGCCCAAGAGAATCAAGTGGACGGCTCTCCCAGCCTGCCGAAGCCACTCAGATACACGTTCTGGGCATCACCCGGCCCCACTCACTCACTCACTCACGTTCATAGTAATAAATGTTAATATGTCGATCAAGCACACCATCGCGTGGCAGACAACGCAAGAGTAACACCTCTATGTATATAGTCGTGATGAGATGTCAAGACAAGAAACACAAATGCGAGGTGGTCTACTACTAAGGTATCAGACCCCTCATTACGCACTCACTATCTCCAAAAGATCCCTCAAAGAGAGGGGGTGGACTTGGTATAACGATAGGATGCTCGATACGACTTGACTAGATTGGTATGCTTGCTTTCCTTCTAGATGTGACTAAGTACCCAGGGCAAGTCATCCTCGGGCTCATCATCATCCTCGTCAGGCTCATCGGGCTCGGGCTCGGGCATGGGTTCCGGTGATGGCTCGGGATCTTCCTCAGGACGGCAAACGGCCGGGACGTCGAAACCCTACGAAAATAGACGTCGTCACAAGGTCAAAAAGATCTGGTGATAAAGTAGCAACTCACGTTTGTGCGGACTCCTCCTCCCCATGGAGTACGTCCCTGAACCTTCGCATCTATCCCGAGGCCCTTCTCCGCGAAAGCCAACCAAAGATCACAGAAATTCTCCCCGCCCGTCAGGACCTGATCAGCCTGGATGATGGCATCGCGGGCCTCGAAGAAACCGGGACGGCACTGCTGCAGCTTCATCGCATTCATCACGAGCTGAACAACGAGCGAATTTCCGTGCTTCGGCACAAGTTGCTGTGATCCATCGGTCGAAGGAGACTCGGGCACGCGGTAAAAGTCGCCGACAGGAATCGTGCCGTCTTCGAGGGGAAGAGGCGGGAAGAGCGACTCGATGAAACCGTGCTTCCTGATCAGCCGCTGAGAAACGACCCAAAGCATCTCCGCCCAGACCTCGCCGATTGCGTGAACTCCCCAGTATCCGGGCTTGTCGAGCGTCTTGTACGTAGAGGGATTAATGGTATCATCCTAAAAAAGGGTCAACACCAAATGCAGAGCTACTACAGGCGTGTGACTTACAAGAGAGTAGGGGTATTTCCTGATGCCATTGTCTTGGTTGGCAGCCCAAGCGCCCATAGGGTAATCAGAGTAGAGAGCCTTGCTGCGAATGATAGTGGCCAGGAAATCTGCGTAAGGATGTCAGCACATGTCTTCGCGGTTCAAGAGGGGACATTTACCTCCCCAACCCTCGCCCATTCCGCCGCTTTCGCCCCATCCAAGACAGCCAGAGTTAGCAGGACCGCCAGTCAAGCGGATGCTGAGGCCATGCGACAACTCGTGAATAACAATGCCGGCCTCGAGATCGCCATCGCGATAAGGATTTGCGGTGTTCCAGAGGTACATCCTGCACCGACCGTTCTGGCCGTCGGGGGGAGTCATGAAGTTGGCATTATTATATCCGGATCCGTCCTGAGCGTTCGCGATGACTGCATCCCCTTCTTCGCCACCACGTCCGAAATTATGTTGCTGGAAATTGCCAGAAACTTCGTCGAAGCCATAGCTGGGTAACATAAGCTTCTTGATCACAACGACAGAAAATGCGGGCACAAATAGGACATACCGGTAGTAGAGGTCATGCACTAGGTTGGAGGTATAAAAGAGTTGGGTGATAGTAGTGTTGATATATTTCTTTGCCTCGTCTAGCGAGTCCGAATCTTCGGTAGGCTTGGGATTGTAGGTATAGTTAAAGATCATCTGTTCGCCGCCATCGGGCCGGTAATTGTGGAGCCAGCCAACCTGACCCTCCCAGTTCTCGTGAGCAAAGACCTGTGCACGATTAAGTACCACGTCTGAAGAAGAGCAACGGAAATACGGACATTGTTGCCAACCGTGGTGGTATAATTCGAGTATGGGCCCTCGCTCTTCAAGTTAGAGGACAATGGATCGTTGGCAACAGGTATAATGTGCCACCCTAGAGGGCTGGCGAGGGGATCAAACATCTCTTTGGCAAAAGAACGGTCGCCCTCTGAGGGGTCATTGACGCCGAATGGAAAGACGTTGTAAGTAGCGGGTGGGCGTGGTACGGGCTCCTCTGGGACCGGAGCATCCGATGCCCAGTCAACGACGGATAGGATGCGATGGGGCACCTGGCGCGACACGACAGCTTCGTACCAGTTATCCTGCATCTCAACCTCGAACTGCAAATGACTTAGAGGCTTGGATAAGAAAGAGGATTTGGCACGCTCACCCGCCAAGCCTGCGTAAGGGTGGTCTTGTCACCATCAGGGAGCTGGATATAGACAGGCTTGGTCTTGACGGGAGAGACAGTGTCTGGGACATTATCAATCATCTCGACGAGGATGCCGTGGTCATCGCCGACGAGGTGGTGCTCAAACCAGGAGGTCATGTCTTTGATCATCTGATCGTAGTTGCTGAGGATGTCTGAGACGACAGCATCCTTAGGAGTGGCAGCAATCATGAACTGAAGAAGAGCGTTGCGTGGATCAACATCTTCATCTGCGACGAATCCCCTCTCGGCGAAGAGATCAGGTGTACGGAGGTGCTCGCAGTTCCAACCATGAAGACGACGCATGCGTTCGAATGGCTCGTCTTTGGGTGGCAACCCAGCCATGGCGATCTGATCGGAAGCAACAGGTCGCTGATGGAGAAAAGTGAGACGCTCGACTAATTGGTCTTGCAAAATATCGCAAAACTCGGCATGAGGGCCGGAAGTGATCGGCTCATCAGTGAGGGCGAAACCAGGCGTAGAGCCACGGTAAAACTGGGGTAGAAAGATAAGCGCCTCGAAAGTTGGTTTAATTGCCGGACGGCAAGGACACTCACCGAGTCGCCGTAGGAAATGACTGTGCCGTCCTTGACGTTGACATTAATGTCGCCGTCTGCGACTTCTATGCCATTTATCATCTGGCGGAAGAAGACGTGGGTAACACCGGTAGCCTTGTCGGTATAAGAGTCCTTGCGCATGGCATATCTGTTGACCTCAGAGAGTTGGTCTCGAAGGATATTAGCAACAAAGCTCCTAGCGACGTCATACGGGTCCGAGGGGAAGAAAGAAGCCTCGGCAAAGGGTGTAGGACTGGTGTGGAACTTTGCATGGGGGTGCACAGGACCAAAACCCATTGTCTTGCGACGCGCGACGGGGCTTTGATGGGCGAAGGCAGAGCCCACTAGGCCCAGAAGGGCTAGTGAAGTCTTTGAGGATGGCATAGAAGAGACAAGAGGGAGAGAAAGGTCGAGGACCCGATAGCGAACTGACCAGTTGATAAACAAGGGCGAAGATAGAAGGCCAGCGAAGGAACGGAGCGGTACTTAATTGGCATTAATGCCGAGTTCCCACGGTCACCCGTGTCTCACCGCAGCGCTTGACTGTCCTCGTAACGACCTGCTCTCGTTCTCTACTCTCTCCTTGTCTTTTTCACGCGATAATACCCCTTCACCCTCGTTTCTTATCGGGTCTCCCCTGCCCGACTCGTATCATCACAACGCCCAGACGTACACGTCTTCTCGCCCAAGACGTTTTAGAGGCGAAGCGGAGAACCCCAGTTTCTCTCCACACCTTTCCTTTCCCGATCAGGTCTAGCTTTCTGTGGCAGTTACCCCCGTGTGCGCAGCTAAATCTCCTCCCAACCGCTTGTCATATGCTGAGAAACATCCACAGCCTCCCCCGAGCCTCCTCCTGAAAACCAACCTTCACTCCCCAAGCGATTTCCCTCGCTCCAAACAATAAAACTTACCCATTATGCAATCTAGAACAAGTTTCGTCCTCGGATGCAACCGCATTATTGCCGCCTTCCATGCCGCAGTCGCCCGTATGGACAAGTCTCTCAATCCACGAGACACCATCTGGCGGTTACAAAATCACGTCTATTCCCTATCCGATCTCGTCTACCTCGTACACATCATCAATTCTGCATTCTGGCTTGTGATTATGCGCGCACCTGGCTTCCCCATCAAGCTCCTCATCCCCGTCATCCACATCGGCCTCCTCCTCGTACCTTTCACTTCCCAGTTTTTCCTGCCGGCACTACCCGTCACAACCTATCTCATCACCTGGTATTCGTCACAATTCATCCCAAACAATCATCGTCCTACCATATACGTCTCCGTCTTGCCAACTCTCGAGTCGGTCCTTTTCGGGGCCAACATCTCCGACCTCCTTACTCGCTACACCCATCCCGTCCTTGATGTCATCGCATGGTTACCCTACGGCGTCGGCCATTTCACCGTTCCATTCATCGTCGCCATCCTCCTCTGGCTCTTTCGACCAAAACAAGTTCTCCACCTATGGGGCCGTGCCTTCGGTTGGATGAACTTCATCGGCGTGGTCATGCAAATCATCTTCCCATGCTCTGCGCCATGGTACGAAGTCATCTTTGGCCTCACCCCCGCAGAATACTCCATGAAGGGCTCCCCCGGCGGGCTGCTGCGCATTGACAATCTCTTACGTAGCCATGGCTATACCATCGCCTTCAGCAACTCACCCGTCATATTTGGTGCCTTCCCTTCCCTCCACTCGGCTTGCGCAACAATGGAAGCACTCTTCCTCGCACACTTCTTCCCTCAGATTGGAACCTACGCTTGGGTATATGCCGCAGTGCTATATTGGGCAACCATGTACCTCACCCATCATTACCTCATCGATGTCGTTGGTGGCTCCTGTCTCGCCATCGCCTTTTTCTACATTTTCCTCCCCGATGACCTCAAGGGCCCACTCGCAACGGCCTCACCCACTGGCGCGCTCGCCAACGGCACGGCGCACTGTAACGGCCACGGCAACGGGCGATCCAAGTACGAAATCTACGGCCTAGAGGCGCCACACCTAGACGGTGACGGCTTATCATACGAGCTCTCTAGCGACGCAGCAAGCGACGAAGAAGAGACAGGTATCGCCGCATATCGTTCTCCCGGACAGGCCGTGCATGCGAGTGATGACAGCGGAGATCCGCCGACATCGGCAATGCCGCTCATCCATCCAGCCGCGAAGCAGGCGCGACGGAGTCATAAACACACGGCGAGCATCGCGAGTCTCATTCGGGCAGATGACCGTGTCGAGGACGGATGGAGTCCGATCGGCACCGGCTCGTTTGTCTTCCCTCCAACACCAACACGCGGGACCATGGGAGTATAGCCACAGCGTAGCCGCTGACCCTGGGACGGCGTGTGATGGGTGCAACGACAGGTTTTAATTTAAAACATAGTAGATGATATACCAACTCGTGTATTTATGTGTTTCCCCTCTTTCACTCTCTTTACTCTCTACTACTACTCACGGGTGGTTATATCCCATCTGGAACCCTGTCTTTCGTATTTCCGGTAGCAGCAGCAACAGCATGTTCTAGTCTGTCCATGTCCTCGCAATACGCATATCCATTCAAAAACTTCTAGCAGTCTCGAGACCATGGCCCAAGACATTTATCAAGCATCTCCCGAGTGGGCATTACTGTGCTGCATGAGTACTTGCATGACAGTGTTACAGATGACGTGATGACAAATCGAACACACGCTTCAACAGCCTTCTCTCTGCTTTCCGGTGTTCCATGCTTTCCACTGTTGGTAGTACAGTACCGGTGATGTATCGTATCATTACCTTCGGAAGGATTTGGGTCGAAGTTCTCGGCTCGGATGTGTCGTTGAGGGGGAGGAACTCGCGTGATTCAGGCCGCTGTCTGTCTCAGAATGACCTGTCGCATGCTTTTAGATATACTGTAGTCGTAGCTAAGGTCATATGAGACATCCAAGTATCGATGATCATAATGTGACTATTTCCGCTCTAATACCGTGTTTCCCTAAAGCATCGACCAAGTAGAGCCGATGCGGTATCCTCGAACAAATATGCATTGATTCATGGGTAGATCCTGCAAATATGACAATTATCCGATCCACGAATTCTCAGCATGGGCTGAAACCCAACATCATGTCAAAACTCACCTCACCAAGCGGCCCAAACTTTACGTCCCCACCATCCACGCTATTCACATTCATTTCAACTTCAGAACCCCCAGAGCTTCGAACTCTGAACGATACGTGCGCATCTCCTTGTTGCTTTGAGAACGTCGCATTGGCCCATGACCTCGCAAGGTGACACCCAGTAACAAGGATGATTTCTCTCTTCCCATCTGCTTTATCCCGTCCCTGTCCATCGATAACGCCAAGATACTCCGCAACCTCGAAACATTTCTTGTGATTTTTGAGCACCCATGCACCGAAATCGCTGTGAGCGACTGTGTCCCTGCGACTTGTTGATAAGGGAAGAAATAACAGAGCACCTTGTTTGCCGGTGCATGAAAATTTGACCGCTGATTCATCGAGGGGACTACACGTGAGTAAACGAAAGTGATTAGAATCTAAAGAGACGTGATGCTCGATTACCTGGCGAAGGTTTCGGGTTCACGATACAAAGCGACGTTGCTTGAGTGGAAATACTGGTGATTATCTCTGCTCTCGCGAATGTGTTGTGACATCCTAGGTCTCAGTTCCTCTGGAAGGCTGGGACAGCCTCGAGCGTCTGAATTGCATGGGTGATCTTTAGGGAATAGGGCATTAAACAGACAGTGAAAAATGCCGTTGCGAATGATGCCAACGTCGCCCACATTGACGGGAGGCCGCCCTATACCCGGATCTGGATCCCAAAGGGCATACCCGTGAGTGGGATACCTGATGGCAAGCTCGCTACTGAAGATGGCATGGTCGGGATTGCCAGCCATGGGTGAACAGAGTAGGATTCAGTTACAAGTGGAAAGGAAATCAGGAAGAGATGGGCCGTGCGAGTGCGAGTGCGAGTGCAGCGTATTGGTGTTGTGGTGAGTTTACATAATGGCAAACACGCGTGTGACGCGTGGGCGATCTGTGTGACAGAGGCATGACTGAGGCATGCCTGCCATGAGTTGAGGACTTTTAGCGAAAAGTCACGCATCCAAAAGGGGGTCAGGTACCGGCAACTTGACCTGTCAAAGGGAATTGCCGTTTGATTTTCGTAGTCAGCCAAACATTCACATGTATTTTTCTTTTGGTTAAGTCATTAAATTTCATTGTCAGATTCACATGGGGGTTTTTTTTTTTGGCTAAGTCATTTATTGTGGTTGTAACTACAGTACAATAGAAGGACTGAACAATAAAAAATAAAACTTATGGAATTTGCTCAAGGCACATGTGCTAAGTCAGGTGCTGAGGAAGAAGGTGGTGAGAAAGCCATTCATGCTGCAAAGGGAGCAGCAGGAATGGTCAAATGAGGCACCTGTGCAAATGTGTTCATGGATTTGGGGGGAATCATGAAGGGCTGAGGCCCAGTGAAAAACCCCCAGAATGACTCAGATTGATAGGGAACGACTGGGAGCCTTTGAAATGACTCCATTTGAATCTGTCTGAATAGTGGCACTCCCTTTGCGTTTACGGAATCACTCAGAGCACATCCAAATCACTACACATCTTTGTTATCGTTCCAAATGATTCCTTTATTATCTGTACTACTTCGGAACGGGACTGATTCCCTTTCATTTTCGGAATCGGTCCAATTCCCATTCCAAAATACATGCATCCCAAGAAAAATAGAACCACAGACCCACATAACACACACCAGAAACCCTTCCTGCTCCGAGTCCATCTTCCCATTGGCACATTGCTGAGCAGAATAAATTGAGACAATTGCAATCAGCGCTGATCTTGCTCTTCACGGCTTGCATCCAAGACACTAAAATAAACGATCAGTTAGGCGGTGGATGAGAAGGTTCTCCACATCACCAGATCTGGATCCCAGTGAGAGATGCCCGGATGACTACTTCTGCTTGCTAGCAGTTGTCAATTTCTGTCAAGTATATGAGAACTTAATATTATCCCCGCTCAATTAATGGTCAGGACTCAGTACTCACTGTTGCACGCATGCCTTTTCCTTCTCTCTGTACACTTAGGAATGCATCTGTGTGAGCGTGCCTCGTCTCTAAATCAAAATGAAATAGTTATCACATACCGCTTTCGTCTGTAGATCCAATTCAGCCCAGTCCTTGTTGAACTCTGTGATTGCACCCTTGGGATTGGATGCACACCACTCTATTGCACAAAACTCCCTGTCAAAACTGTTAGTACATCAGGGAAAACCTCCCATGCTAATTTCAGCTAGCGAGAGATAATGCGAGAGTAATTTAGTGGTAAATGGAATAAGGAGGATAATCGCCTCTAATTCGGTTGAAATGGGTGCCAACTGCGTCGTTAAGGTTTTTGTTGAATGAGCTTACATCATACTCACGATGACACGTCCCCCGTTGCCTGCCAAAATAGTATCTACGTTCACTACTCTTCTCACCCTGCCAGAGCCCTTCGAGTTATCATCACTCTTATTTTGTACTGCAACCTCATTCAGACATGGCCCCTCCGAGTTCCCAACTTGAAGTGCAGGTATTTCCTGCCTGAAAAATGGCCCACACCTTGGAACCATATTTTACTGTGTCACCGTTGGCTGTGGCAGCACCTTTGCATCGACCTCCGCCTCCACCACCCTCTCCCAACCCCGGTTCCATGGGACCCAGTTCTACCCATTCCACCCATGGACGTATTTTCCCTTCTCATATAGTGCACCCCTGTGAACAGGATCAACGTCACATACCTTGTAGTTAGGGTGTAGCACGGGTCACACCACGGGTCACTTCAGCGACACCGTACCTGTGACCTGTTACACCGTACCCATAATCATACCGTACCTGTCAGGACAGGTTAAACCTGCAGGTTTGATCTCATCACTGCGGTGTCTTAACACCACGGTTATACCGTTGACACCGTGCCACATAAGTATTAAAAAAGATATATTAATTCATATACACTATTTACTACTGTAAGTTAAAGGTACATAAATACAAAGAACCGGGCAAGCCCAGCTGAAGAGCAAAGGGGGACGCTGATGGGGAGGGTTTATATACCCCAGGGCATGCGCACGGACCATTTGGCCTTGTGTGCAGCCGCGCCGTGTCTCGTGACGCACTATTTACCTATGTTTGTACTCGCTTTCATTCGTTTGTGTGTTCAACTTCAACACATCTCACATGTGACACGTGTGACAACGGGACACAATGAACGGAAATGGCGCCACAACACGCAGTAAACGACACGCAGTAAACGCCACAACGAGGCCCAACAAACGCCGCGAAGATAAGGCGCGACGAACGAACGACGACACACGAAAATGGGGCCTGATGACACACGAAACAAGGGCCCGACAACACACGAAACAAGGGCCTGACGACACACAAAACGAGGGCCCGATGACACGAAGACAGGGCCTGACGACACACGAAAAGAGGGCCCGATGACACGCGAAACCGGGGCGCAATGACATGTGAATACAAGGCGCAACAAGGCGCAGTGAACGAATACCGAAACGAGGCAACAAGAGTGCCGCGATGGCACGCAACTCAAGGTGCGAGGACACGCGACTCACGAACAGTGTAACGAGGCATGACGACGGGGCACGGCGCAACATACAGCGCAACGGCACACGAAGGCGAGGCGCAGTGATGGAACTCATAGGGGCACAGACAGGGGTTGAATGTATCTAGCTAGTTGTTTTGTAGTTTACTACTGTCTGCGAAATTGAAAGTTTATATCTCCTATTGGTGTGACTGGCAAGCAAAAGATTTGTGAGTGAGAAGAAATGTGAGACACCGTCAATACCTGTGACACCGCCAAAACAGGTACGGTGTGCCACAGGTGGCCGATTTTGGACACCGTACCTGTACCTGTCAAACCTGTGGGCTGTTTACCACAGGTTGACCCTTACCTGTGCTACACCCTAGATGTGATACCGAACCTGGCATTGTGGCAACAGGCCAGGAATCGAAGGGCAGAGGCAGTGTGGGTTGCATCTTGAGTCAGAGTTGGGATGCAAATAACAAGGGGACAGCAAAGTGACTATATGCACGTCAGGTGGCGGGGAGGGTGTATGCAGTGTCAACAAGGGTAGGCAAAGGCAAGGGTGCCACTGTGCCAGCAAGGAAATTGAAGGAATCTGGGGAGGGGGGAAGTGCGCAGGTAATGTTTGTGGGGAGCAATGAAGGCGAGTTAGAAGATGGAGAAGTTGGTGAGGAGGTGTAAAAAGCCAGAGGCAGAGGTGAGGCTGGCAATGTGGAGGCGGCGACAGGACTCGGATGGGACACGCAAAGACCACGATAACTGAATCATTATCATTCGGAGCCCAAGAATCATTACAAATGATGTGTGGGTATATTGCTATGGTTCTCTCTGGTTCTCTCCAGTTTTGAACTGCCAGATTCTGATTCTTCCTGAATCCGACTCATTTTCCGGGTTTTTTGCTGGGGCTGAGGTGTTGATGTGAACACAGGTGCCATTGTGGAAGGGGTGCTACGATCCATCTCAGGATCGTTATTGCAATAGCGATCAAGTGATGTTCTTGTATTCAGGAGGATCAGCAAAGGGAGCAGAGCTCAACCAATGTGTCAAGTAGTCTTGCAAGAGGGCTGGATGCAGCCCTAAGTCGAGTGAAGTCAGGAATTGCCTAATTAGGCAGGAGGTCAGTCCGGGAAGGTCTAGTACAGATAGGGATGGACACGGGTGACACTGCAGGTGACTCGAACACACACCGTACCTGTCACCTGTGGCACCGTACCCGTTCTCACACCTGTACCCACGGTGATGGGTTCAACCTGTGGGTTATATTCACTTACCGTGGTGTTAGTACACCGCGGTACACTGCACAACTGCACAGATATACCGCGGGTACACACCGCAGTTAACTAAACTATTTACTAGACAATATACACTATGGGATTGTCTAAGTGATGTCCATCTTGAGTGCTGAGGTTGTGTTGTTGTCGACTTGTTATCGGTGTCGTGTTTGTCGTGTTGCTGTTGCGTTGGTGTTGTATCGGTCACTGTCGTCGTTGGGTTGTGTCGTCAGGTGCGGCGCCGTCGTTGGGTTGTGTCGTCGGGTGCGGCGCCATCGTTGCATTGCGTTGTCGAGTGCAGCACGGTCGTTTGCGTTTTGTTGTCGGGTGTGGCGCGGTCACTTGCGTTTTGTTGTTGGGTGCTGTGCTGTTGTTTGCGGTGTCGTCGGGTACAGTGCTGTCGTTTGCGTTTTGTTGGGTGCGGCGCCGTCATTGGGTTGTGTCATCGGGTGTGGCGCCGTCATTGAGTTTTCTTGTTGGGTGCGGCACCGTCGTCTGCAGTGTCGTCGGGTATGGCGCCGTCGTGCGTTTTGTTGGGTGTGGTGCCGTCATTGCGTTGCGTCGTCGGGTGTGGCGCCATCGTCACGTTTTCTTGTCGGGTGCAGCGCTGTCATTTGCGTTTTCTTGTCGGATGCCGTGCAGTCGTTTGTGGTGTTGTCAGGTACCGTGCTGTCGTTAAATTGTGTCATCGGGTGTGGCGCCGTCATTGGGTTGTGTTGTCGGGTACTGCACCGTCGTTTGCCTTGTGTTGTCGGGTACCACGCCATCGTTTGCCTTGTGTTGTTGGGTGCCGTACCGTCTTTGCCTTGCGTTATCGGGTGCCGCGCCGTCGTTACGTTGTGTTGTGAGGTACCGCGCCGTCATCATATCGTGTTGTCGTGTTTGTTGTGTGCTGTGCCACCATTGTTATTGTTGCGTGCCATTGTCATTTGGTGTGTGTTGCGCGTCATGGTGGAAGGAAGCTGAGTGACTAAGGAAACGTCACACACACAAGAAAGGTCACGAGTCACACTGTCAAAACCCATGACACCGCCAAAACAGGTCCGGTGTGTCACAGGTAGTAGATTTTGGCAACCGCACCCGTACCTGTCACACCCATGACCGAAAAACCATGGGTTTACCCTTACCCGTGTCCAACCCTAAGTACAGATAGTGTGCAGACAAGTTGATTGATATAGCTCAATCACTAAGCTCCGTATGACTTGCGAGTGAACACAAGTCAAAAGTAAATGATTAGAGATGAAGAGGGCCTTGGATGCGCACACAGGAGGTTAGAGTAATGAGACAAAAAATTTAGTTAACTCAGGCTTAGGGCCTAAGTTCAGTACTAGCACAAGTATAAATACAAGTATGCTACTGGCTGACAAATCAGTCTTGCTAAGTGGTTAACTGAGCTGACTAAGTGCAATCAGTAAGGCTAAGTAACCAGTCACGGAATCAGGTAATCAAACAAGAGAGATCAGTAAGCAATGAATCAGCGAGTGACAAGAAGTACAGTAAGCGAGCTGATGAATTGCAGAACAATCAGTAAGTAATCTGACAAACCAATGATGTCAAGCTGAGCAATAGAACAGTAATCTGGTCATGAGAACAAGTATAGTGACAAAGGAACAATAATCAGTACAGTAATGAGCAAGTAAGAAGGAGAACGTAGCAGAAGGTTCTGGAAGTCACATGATGTGACATGTAATCAGTCATGTGAGTGATCACCTGATGCAGCACCTGACCAGTCATGTGACTGGTCACCTGACAAGACATGTGATCTGTCATGTGACAGATCATGTGAGAGTTCTGGAGATTCTGGATAGAACATGAAAGGCAGTGAGTCCCAGGGAATTTGCTGGGAGATACAGGTAGGGATGCAGGAAGGGTCCACTGGGGGACCAGGGCCAGAGCTTGTAACAAGGGGGTACACATGCACAGGTGCAGGCATGCCTGTTTGCTTTGGCAGACAGCTGCAATGCTCGCAAGAGCATTAAGACTTGACTTGAGTGATGAGAGGGTTTCTGAGGTGGTTCTGGAGCTTCTGACTCTTTGCTAAGAGTCTACAGACAAGTTTGTGGGTCGTCTGGTTCAAGTCCTATCTTGATATGGGGCGTTGTCCCCTAATGATCACAAACAAGGCTGCCTTGATTCCTCTAGACTTGTGACCAACCTTCTGAGGGCAGTGTATCCCTTTAAGGTAAAGTAGGTATCCTAAGAAGAGGAAGTAGATCTTGAGGTAGTGAAAGATCTTCACTTCAACAGTCCAATGTCTGAGACTGGACCAAGATAAGTCACCTTGGTCTAGCCCTAGAGAAGTCAGGGGATGTGATTGCAATACAAGCCAAGTCAGACTTAAGGTACATAGTAGCTACTGGGCATCCTTATATACCTAGAGGGTCCCCTATAAATAGACCTACTAGTACTGAGTCAAAGCGTATCATAGGTATCAGTATGAGTCACATGTGCCACAACTGTAAGTACTGATCCTAGGTATGAGTCACATGAGTCTGAGTTACAAGTATGAGTCACCTGAGTATGAGTCATGTGGGAAAGGCATCAGCCACTACTAGTACATGACATAAGCAAGAATAGATGAGCAGAAGAAAAAGCAAAAATAGGGTTATTACAACAGCACATCTAGTTTTGCCTGCTTTCCTGAATGTTCACCTCCAGTGTAAGGATTGCTGTTCATGCAGTGGCACTTCCCTCCAGCAATGTTAATTGCCTGCTCCATTAGTCCTTGTTCTTTGGGGAGATGTTTTCATTTCAGAGCATATTTGACACCTATGCATATGGCTGTCTTGCCCCAGCCAGACTTCTGATTGGGTGCGATTATGTCTTTATCAGGTAAGTGATAAGACCTTGTCTGAGGTCTCACTTGCTATAACAAGTCTAGCAGGGTATGAGTGACTTGTGAATTCTGAGCAAAGTTGCATTGTGCCTATTTTGGAAGGTGACTGGGCTGGAAAGAACCAGAACATGGTGTGACTCTGAAGTTAATTGCTTAGGCTCTGTACAGCAATAGGTTCAGACTCTAAAACTCAAACTTGCAAGTCTGAACATGTGATTTTGGGGTTTTCTGGGAGTGATGGGAGTGACAGAGAGTAACAGGTGTGATGGATGTGATATGATATAATTTAAGTAATATGTGTTTTTTTCCTTGGGTTATGGTTTGTTTGCAGTGTCATGTGTGATGTGTAACAAGTAACAGGCACAATGTGCCAACCCTAACCTCATAAATTTTCTTCACACAAAAAAAGGTGACTGACCATAAAATGAGACAATAGTATGAGACAATAAGTAAGGAAAATAAACGAAAGATAGGCCAAATGACATGACTAGGTGCCTGCTTCTTCATGTCTTCTATGGATACTCTGATACTGTGCCCACATGTCCTCTGCAATCCTATCTCACCTGAGATTAGCCTGCTCCCTTTCCACCGATGACGCTGGGCCGGTTCCCAGTTCACCAGTGTCATGAGCTCCCGCTTGAGGGTCAAGTGGGTCATCGTATACATTGATTTCATGGGGATTGTGGTTGTGGAGGGCCACAAGTGCAACTGGAATGCAGGCTTGGATATCCATATTGTACTTGGGGGGGAGATAAAGGATTCAGAAATGACGCTTGAGAATCCCAAAGATGTGCTCTATGATGTTGCGAGCCCGTGCATGGCATGAATTGAACAGTTCTTTGGGTGTGGCTGGCCTAGAAAAAAAACCGATCAAAACCTGTAAAAAAATTCAAGAGAAAAAACAAACCACTTACCTGGCACTGCTGCAATGCCATTCAGACAGATGGTACTGCACATTTTGATATGAAACAAGGAGTGAATCACATGATGCAAAGCCTGCATCAGCAAGGTAGTACTTCCCATCTGGGACACGAAGGTCGACAGCATGGGATTGGTGGTAGAGCATCGAGTCAGCTGTAGAACCCTCCCAACTGGCCAGCATATAGGTAAAGCAGAGATTGAAGGTGCATGCAGCAAGGCAGTTCTGCGTGAGTGTGCCTTTGCGGTTCCGTGTCACATCATGGTCTGCAGCAGAAGGTGAACAGTTGATGTGGGTGCCATCAATGGCACCCAGTGTATCATCAAAAAATGGAGAAAGCTTGGGGTCTCTTTGAATATAGGGGTGAGGGAGAGAATGGATGTTGGGAAGCTGCACATATGTCATGTAGAATGGGGGGGTTGTGAGAGCTACTAGGATCCATTTAAAATACCTGAAAATCCATTAAAAAGACTTTGAAAAATAGAATAGGCATCACTTACTTTGTAATTGTGCTAGTAGACCGCTGGAAACACTCTCCAACATGCCTTGATGTCAGCCCAGTGACAGCAGTATAAAGGAAAATTGCAGCTTGTTCTTTAAGTGAGACATGCTGCAATGATTCGATGCCACAGTCGTCAAGGACCCCCAGGAGGGCCTCAAACATCTGTTTATTCATCCCAAGCTCACACCGAATGCGATCTGGATGCCCAGTGAGTAGTTCACAAACCCAGTTAGCCCCTGAGAGGGCGGATGTGTGATATGGAATGCGAGGAGTGAGAGTAGCCGAGTAGTAGGTGTGGACAATCACATAAAATATGGCAAGTATGGCTTCAACGAGTATTTGTTGGCATCACTGCTATAACTGGTACCAGCTCACCAGCTTGTCATACCTATCAGCCATCATGATGAAGGGTGGTGGAACAAATTGTGGGTGTGGCACTGCATCACACCATAACACATGGACACAACTCCGACTCTGACTTTGAAATTCAAAACAAAAAAGTACATCGCACAGTACAACTATGAAAAGAATTGGGAGAACATGAACCTATCTATGCACTGGACCTCTTTGTCAAAAGTCCCCTGATAAACATGCAGCCACCTGACTCCAGCATGGCTTGATACATTTGCACAGCATTTCTGTTCAACATAAAAATGTTGGCAACCTCGATATACTCATGTGGTAACAGCCATGGGTTGCCTTCAACAGTTGTGAACTCTTGAACACTTTGCATGAGTTGTGAAAATGCTTCTACCTCTTGGTAATTGAGCAAGGGTACAGTCGTGGACAGAGGCGATGTTGAAGATGAAAATGCAGTTGAAGTGGACCAAGGCCCAGGCATAGGTGCAGGCATTGTCACGGGCATTGGTGCAGGCATTAGCACAGGCATCAGCAGAGACATTGGTGTGGACATTGGCATAGGCATCAGTGCAGGCATCGGCAGAGACATTGGCATGGACATTGGCACAGGCATCAGCATGGGCATCGGTGGAGACATTGGCGTGGGCATTGGTGGGGACATGGGTGTGGGCATCAGCCCCACAGATGTGGGTATGGCAGATGAATGGAATGCCTAAATTACTTTCTGAGAGTACCTGTCCAATAACGATTCGATAAAAATGTCATCCTTTCATCTTTTGTTTGAATCAGAAGACGAAGGAGAATAGCTGCCATTATTGTTCTCAAATAAAACTGACTTGCACTTGCCAAAGTTGATAGATGAGACTGAGGAGAAGCCTGAAATTGATGCCGACAAAGAGGATTTGCGGTCTTGATCAGACCACGGTGGTTGCAACAGTGGCAGCAGCAGCATTGAGCCAGATGATGTACTTGCCTTGCCAACTCAGTTTGCCAGGTTTGAGCCATGATGGGTGTGCAAGCCTCTGGCTCTCAATGGCATCAATGCTGCCATGGCATCACAATGTGTGAAGCCCTTGTAGGCAAACTGCTTGAAGTCTTTGTTGCTCTATTACTGATCAGACATCATTGATGAACTACATATAGAGACATACCTTGACTAAATCATCCCACTCAGCTTGCCTGTCCAGTATTACATCCATCTCTTTCTTATCATCCCATACAAATTCAATTCCAGACTTCAACTTGAGAATCAACACTGCTTTGTATTGCTTCTTGATCTTGATATATAATATCAGCTTTCATGATGCTGCATGTACAGGACAACATACACACCCTGGTCCATTTTTCCTTGACCATCTTTATCGTCTTCACAGGTCCAGTTTCAATATATGGCTTGATATAGATGGATGCCTGTTGGAAGATCTGGTCCTTAACAGGGTGCAGCACGGGTTTTTGGCCATTTTTCCCATGGTCCATAGCAAGCAGAGTTTATACCAAAATTTCTCATCAAAGACTGAAATTGATGCAAACTTGATTGAGCTATATCTCCACCAAATCTCAACCAATTTGAATGATCTTTGGCTTGTCTGGAAGCAAAACACTGTGACAAACCTGCGGGTAAACCCGCAGGTTTGAAGGCCATGGGTTTGGCTTGTAAATGGCTCATAAACAAGCCAAAGATCATCCAAATTGGTTGAGATTTGGTGGAGATATAGCTCAATCAAGTTTATATCAATTTCAGTCTTTGATAAGAAATTTTGGTATAAATTCTGCTTGCTATGGACCATAGAATGGCAAAACCTGTCAAAAACCTGTGCCACACCCTAGTCCTTAAATGTCGAGCTGGAGCCCATTTGGTCCTTGTGGTCTGTAAGGAAGGTGATGAACATCTTCTCCTCCATCGGTGCCCATTTTGCAATGGATGTCTTGGGATCTTCACCCTGCTGGGTTTCTTCTGGTTGCTGGGTTTCTTCTTCTGGCTGGGTGTCTTCTGGTTGCTGAGGATTCTCATCAGATGATGAGTGAGTCCGCATGATGGTGTGGTGCAGAGAAGAGTTGCAAGGTCATGGTGTTGTGACTGTTACTTGTTACATATCACACATGACGCCACAAACAAACCATAACTGATAAATGCCACAGAAAAAAACACATATTACTTAAATTATGTCATATTACATCCATCACACGTGTTACTCTCTGTCACTCCTGTCACTCCCAGAAAACCCTGAAATCATGTGTTCAGACTTGTGAGTTTGAGTTTTAGAGTCTGAACCCATTGCTGTACAGAGCCTTATAGTCCAATCAATAGACTTCGGATGGCTTGTGACTAAACACAAGTCCAAAAGTGAATGCTAATGAGCAGAAGAGGACCTTCAGAAGTGCACCAAGGTAGGAGTGAGACAATAGCATGTATTGAATAACACAAGCTTAAGGCTTGTGGTGTATACAGGTGTCTCTATATATATATAAATATGGAAAGTGGATTGGCTGTGCTCAATTTAGGCATAACTCTGCTCAGCTGACAAATGCCGTTGGGCAGGACCCTGGTCACTGCCAAAAAGAAAAAGCAAAAGCACAATCCCAATGCACACGCATCATGTGCCTGATTATGTAATCAAAACTTGTCACTGGCACTAGAGTTTTGGCTTTTTGCCATAACTCAAGCTATAGGAACTGCAATAATTGATGGGAAAATTTATGTAAAATCATGAAAATATTAATATGTATTCTCTGTTCCAAAAGCTGAGGGGTTACATAAGTTAATAATTTAGTGTTGCTGTGGCTTAAGCTGGTCATTTTCAGGAAATTGAAATAACTTATTTAAAAAATTATGTAAAATCACGAAAATATTTGTGTAGGTAGATCATCAGAAAAGCTTAGGGGTCACTTAAGATGATTTCCTGATCTGAGGGGCCATTCAGCTGCAATTTGATCAGCTTTGTTTTTTAGCTTTTTTTGAACCAAAACCAAGCTGATTGAATTGTGGCTGAATGGCACATTGAATACAAAAATCCTCTTAAGTGACCCCTCGGCTTTTTGGATGGTCTACCTACACAAATATTTTCATGATTTTACATAATTTTTTAAATAAGTTATTTTGATTTCCTCTCCTCTCTCTCCTATTTTGAGTGGCTACTGAAATATATCTCAGTAAGTGGGAACTCAGAACATATAGAGTGTCTTACTCTCTCACCTTCAAGATGCCATTAGTCTAGTGCACATCTACCAAGTGGCAGTAACATATCTACAATTATATCAGCCACAAAGGCAATCACTTGGATAGATCTGAAAGCATCTGGTTTAGTGCAGACAAATGCCAACTTTAGAGGGGCAGATTTTATTTACACCTCTATACAACTTTATAATAGATTAAGTTTAATTGGTTCTGTTATGTAAGACCTTAAGATACTAAGTCTCACTCTATCTTTATTATTTAGAGTGCATTCAACAAAAGATAGTATAAGACAATGTCTTGTGTGGGATTGTGATCTGGGGGGGGATAGATTGTATTTTGGATTTCTCATTATCTGTGTTACTGAATGCTCATTTATCCAATAGAATACATATTTCCTTTCTAGGAGGACTGTCACAACTGGTGCATATGTGACCAGCTTATGGGTTATGTGCTTTTCTGTTTGTGTATTACACACTGGTCATGCAGTGTCACAGAGATAGTATCTTGAGTGAAATACAGGTCTGGAGCAGTATTTCATGTTGGCTGGGGTTGTCATAACTCAGACATAATCTCAAAAAGATTGAAAAGGTTTCTGAACAGCAGGTTTGTCTCACTTATAGCAGAATTTTTTTGAGAAAGCATTTTGGCTGGTATCTCAAAGTGTGACAAAGTTTCCAAATGCACTCTTAACATATTGGCAAATAGCAGTTTGTTATTGTATTGGAGAAGTTTAGTTTATACCTGAAACTGATTAGTGAAATAAAGGTTAAGATCTTATCTGATTGCTTTATAAATTTAGGGGCACTAACTTCAGATATAGGAGATGGTTTCTCTAAAATTACTAAGCAATCAGATCAGATCTTAACTTTTATTTTACTAATCAATTAGGTATAAACTAAACTTCCTTAACACCAATGTATTACAGCCAGACATTCTATATTTTTCTTAATGCTGGTTTAGATATATAATGTGTAGATAAATCAAAGGTTGTATGATATCAGAAATAAGTATGTATTATACAGGGAAGATCTCAGAAGTATTAGTAAGTATATAGTTAAAGGCAGGACAGTACAGTGTGTATCTCTGCTCTCTTATATTCTCTATTTATTTTCCTCTGCCTTTCATACCTACTTATTCCCACACATTTACAGTCACCACACTGGCATTATTACCTACAGCCTAGTGTTAGTTTCTTACCTACTAACTGATATCACCTACTCACCTTCCTTTAACACCATTTCCAATATGTGTATCTTATGTTTACCTGCTCCATGCCTATTGTGCCCTGACACTCAGCTGCTCCTTTATATCCTTTGGTCCCCTTTTATAACACCTCAGTCTGCACCCTTTATATGCACCACTGAGGTGAGCTATCACTTATTACCTACTTCTTTTCATTAGTGCTTATTTCTGATAGATAGTATTTTTCTTTTTTTTTTAGTATATATTAACATCTACCTTGAGATACAGAACCTCATATAGGACTACTCTCAGCGATGACCTCGTGACTATGTTCTGATCTACTCTTTAGAATGCTGCAAATGTCCCCATTGTACAGTAACTAGCTCCACATTGCACCTGACTACTAGCAGAACAGATGTGGTGTGGGATTTGACACACCCTAGGTGCCTCTTGTCATAGGCAGGGGAGCTTGTGTCCAGGGCTCTCATGTTGGCAGCCTATTTACACATCTGCTTGGTCTTGGCTTTGGTGCCTTGGGGTGGTGCTGGTTGGGGAGGGGAAGGGGAGAGTCGGAAGGGGGGGAGGGCAGGGGGAGTTGATGCTATGTCTGGATATGGGTCATTGAAAAAGGATGAGTTAGTGGCTAGAGGTTTGTTGGCAAATAGATTGGTGGTGTTCTCTTCTGGCTCCTGGGTAAGAATGATATTGACATCCTCTTTCTCACTGCTGCTGGCAGTGTCTTGTGCTTGCTGAGTTTGCAGTTTCGGAGGTAGGGTTGCAGAGGGTTCAGGGTTGAGGGGGGTTGTTGGAGGGTTACTGGATGGAGCTATTGTGACCACTTGTTTGGGCCTATTTGTCCTGGTCTGTGGTTCTCAGGGTGGACAAGAATTGGGGGGATGAATGCTGAAGAATGGGGTTGGGGGGGTTTTGCCCTCCAGGACCTCGATAATGAAGATGAATAGGGCCTTCTTTACAGCTGCTATGACACAGTTGTGGGGGGCAATCTGAAGTGTGCAGCAAAGTAGATGAGAGTGCTGGGCAGGTGGGAATTCAACGCAGGTGATCTTTCCCTGTGCATCCTTTTGACAGGAGGTGAGAGAGGAGATGAGAAGGTTTCTGTTGAGGTACCATCTGAGTCAGAATGATGAAAGTAGAGTAGAGAGGGGGGTCCTCTCAGTTCTGGATGCCTTTGGCTGACTGGGAGGGGCAGCTTTGGGCAGGAGGGATGGCTTTGAAGGCATGGGAAATTTGAGATGATGGAAGTAAGAGCAAAAGAAGCTCCTGAGATAGTATTATATTGTTCTTACTAGGTGAATATGTAGATAAACCAGATGGTTATATTGAGTCAGAAAATGAGTATGTGTCACACAGAAAGGATCTCAGGTGTACTAATGAGTATAGCAACTGAGGGACACAAATGTCGACTACCTACTGTATGACATGGCAGTCACTACCAAATAGTACCAAATAGTAAATAATTAACTACCACTAAGTCCCAAAGAGTGATGATAAAGCCATTAAGTGGCAACATAAAGTAAATCTACTATAATGGCACACAACTCGATGTGTGCCCATTTTCTACAGAATATCACACAGTCTGTGCCCTTTATGTGCTTTACTGAGATTGTTCTTATTAGACAAACCTTGAATTTGCTTGCTATGCATCTAAACTATCTTTTATTAGTGCATAGTTGCTGTAACCGGCCTGGGGTTTAGCCCCTGTTAGTGAGTGGGAACCGGCCCTATTGTCTTGATAAGTAGTAGTTCTGTGATTGGTCATTATTGTTCTGAGACTGTGCCTTATGGCTATGTACTGTATCAGGTGGTACTTGGCAGTACATTCCGTGATGTTCCAGTAGTTTCCGTAGCACCTGACCAGCCTATCTGGGAAGGTGGTTCCCATGCCGTGAAATGTATATAAGACAGGCAGCTTGCGCCTTAGACGGGCCAAGTTGATTCTCTTGTCTCTTCTTCTAGACTATCTTCTAGTCTGATCTCTAAGGGGTTCTAGGACGTACTCTAGAGCGGTAACCCTTGACCCTATAAGCCTTCTAAGTCGCTTCAAAGACTTAGCTCAACACTCTATTGTATACATAGGGTGACTCTATCATAGAAATCCAGCACATGTTACAGTGCTACAGACGCAGCGGTGACATTAGAATCAACTTTCTTATTCATCCTGGCGAGCTCAAAGAGAGGACAAACACCCGGACCGGAGAACAAGAGGGCCACCCACGTAAATCCAGACGCGGCCCTTAGGGGGAAGCCCAACACAAGGGTATTCGAACACCACCCACAAACAGGATCTGCTTACCTCATCTTCTGTGACAATGAAGAAGGAACGATAAATAAACAAACAAAGAAAGTCATCCTCTACAACGACCGCTGGTATTACACCGAGTGGGACAGCAACGCCCACGCATTCCAAATAGGAATATTCGCAACAGAGGTAGAAGCCTTCAACGCAGAAGAAGCTGCATACCCGGAAGATCCAACAGACGTGGCAATAAGAGCACAGCCCATCCCGATAGAGCTGAAAGCTAAAGGAAAGGCGATGGCAACAAGAACGATGACAGAAGAACAACTCGATACTGTATCATTCAGGATCCCAGCACAGGGAAGCAGCAACATTGACACACAGCTAAACCGGGCATTCGGGAGAGACATGCGAGGAGGAGACCCCGACCCAGGCGATAGGGGAGGACCACCAGGAGGAGATCCAGGCGGATTCCCCCCGGCAATACCACAAAACCCAAATCAACAACCCGTTCATGTAGGAGGCGATGTCAAAGCTATGGGAAGCCTCCCGCAATCCTTCACCGGCGATAGAGAAAGGGCAGAAGACTTTATCGAAGAAGTACAGGCATACCTTCGCCTCAATAGTGATGTCGCCGGATACAACTCCCCTTACAAAAAGGTTGCGTTCACTGTCACCCTTCTCAAAGGACCCACAGTTGCAGAATGGGCAAGGATGGTCGGGCAGTGGCTGGACGGCCTTACTATGCCACGAGACAACGTCGAGGAGTTGTGGACCCGATTCCTTCAAATATTCTGACAACGATTTATCGACACAACAAAAGAAGAGAAGGCTCGCCAAAAATTGGAAAAGCTCGAATACCAGCCACCCCTCATCGACGAACATATCACAACCTTCCGCGAACTAGTCGAAAAAGCGGGGTACTTGCTAGCACACTCGGAGACAGCATATAAATTCTTCTCGACGTTCAAGAAGACACCATGGATTCTACGCAAGATTATGGATCCAGAAATGCCCGAGGGATATACCGCGGCGGAAACGAAAGCAAAAAGGGTTGTCAAGTCTGCACAAGTAACGGAGAACCTACTCAAGGATCTCCTCAACAAGCGTCCAGGACCTACAGCGGGCCCTCCCCGCAATACCGGAGTCAGATATATTCCGACGTCGCTCGACCGACATCCACGCGGAGGACGCCCCTCTTCATTCAATAACTGGAGAGCACCACGAGCCAATCCAAACGTAACCAATACCACGGCCCCTCCCTGGATGAATAACCAACCAGTACCAATGGATCTAAGCCGTGGAAGGGCCCCGAACAACTGGAGAGGCCGTGGCAGAGGAGGGTTTGGAGGAAATACTGCCCAAACTCAGCGAAACTCTAATACAAATAATGCCTGCTTCCAGTGCGGACAAGAGGGACACTATGCAAGGAGCTGCCCCGATAGACAGAATCGGCAAAACCGAGGCCCTTACGCCAATCTCATCGACTTCGATCCTGCCAACGAAGAACAAGTGGAACAGACAGAAATCGACCCAACTGCATCGCGCGTAGCATGTATCCGCGCAGAGCTGGGAAGCCTCACCACAGAAGAGCAGGATGCAATGATTAAAGAAATGGAGACAGCTGAGGGTTTTCAATTTGCCTGATCAGGTCGGCACTGATTAGGGCAAGAAGTAGCACAGATGGACCTGTATATATGTCAGCAAGAAAGTCTATGACAGTTCGAATGTTCGTCCAATCAAGCGCGAAAAGAGCCGAGGTCGTAGCCTTAGTAGATTCGGGCGCGACAGAAAACTTTATGAATCTACAATACGCGAAATGGGCACAGCTACCCGTTAAACGACTGGGAACACCCCGACCACTCTATAATGTCGATGGAACGGAAAACAAGAGTGGTACACTACAATACTACACCGACCTGGAGCTTCAAACAGGAACTCAGCGAACCACCATGAGGTTTTTCCTCACCGATTTAGGTGAACACAGGGCGATACTCGGGTACCCCTGGTTTTCCGCCACACAACCCAAAATCGACTGGAAGAGAGGATGGATCGATTTCTCTCAACTACCAATCGTCGCACGAGCCCCAAACGCAAAAAGGGCACGGTTCATACCACGACAAAGGAACATTCCACAGCCTACCAGAAATAACAGGGATCGATACTTCGTGGGGCGGGTTACCTTCTACCCAGAAACCCCTGTAGTGGAAGATTTATCGTCGATCCCTACCGAATACTGCAGACATGGAAAAGTGTTCAGTGAACAAGCATCGCAGAGACTCCCATCTCATACCGTATGGGACCACGCTATAGAACTACTACCCAATGCACCAGCCATGCTACCAGGTCGCCTCCTGCCACTAACCCAAGAAGAAATCGCAGAAACCACAAGATTCGTAGGGGAACACTTGAAACGACAAACTATCAAAGTCTCTGATTCCCCATATTGTGCCAATTTCTTCTATGTCAAGAAGAAAGATGGTAAACTCCGACCGGTACAAGATTACAGACCCCTCAACAAATACACAAAGCGAGACAGGACAGTGGCGCCTCTTATATCTCAAACCATCGATCGATTGGCAGGGTGCACATTATTCACCAAGTTCGATGTACGATGGGGCTACAATAACATCCGGATTCGAGAAGGAGACGAATGGAAGGCGGCCTTCTTAACTCCCGAAGGACTATTCGAGCCCACAGTAATGTTCTTTGGCCTCACGAATTCCCCAGCAACATTCCAAAGGATGATGAACACCATTTTCCGCCCAGAAATTGCCCAACAGTGGCTATCCGTATACATGGACGACATCCTCATCCATACAAAAAGAGAAAATGGAGAAACCGAGGAAGAACATCACAGACGCCACCAGCAAAAGGTCCATCAAATCCTAGACCGACTAGAAGAACACGACCTATATCTCAAACCAGAAAAATGTGTCTTCGAAAAGCCAGAGGTCGAATATCTGGGCGTGATCATAGGACAAGGTACTATCAAGATGGACCCAAAGAAACTCAAGGGTGTAGCAGATTACCCACCACCAACGACGCCCACTGAGATACGACAATTCCTCGGATTCACTGGCTACTACCGCTACTTCATCCCGAACTATTCAAAAATTGCACGACCCCTTCTCGACTTGACAAAGAAAGCCACACCGTGGCATTGGGGGGAACGACAAGTGAAAGCCTTTGAGGAACTCAAGACTAGGATGTGTGCCTCCCCGGTGTTAATGCAACCTGACTGGATAAAACCCTTCGTCCTCCAAGTCGATGCCTCTGCATATGGTGTGGGCGCCATACTCTCGCAAGAGGGTGATCATACTACTCCATCCCTAGACAAACGACGAAAGCCAATCCTCCACCCCATTGCGTACTACTCAGCGACCTTCACCCCGACCGAATGGAACTATGATATTTACGACCGAGAACTCCTCGCCATTATCAAAGCCCTACAACATTGGAGGCCCTACCTAGGATGGACGCAACACCCCTTCCTAATACGAACAGACCATGCCAATCTCCAGTACTGGAAATCAGCGCGCAACCTTAACCGCAGGCAAGCCAGATGGCAGGCAGAACTCCAGCTATACGACTATGAGATTGAACACATCCCAGGGAAAACCAACACAGCAGCAGACGCACTATCACGACCACCAGGAACGGATAGAGGAGACAACGACAACCAAAACCTAATCATGATTCTGCCACACAGATGCCGCGCCACCATGACACATAAAACAACCACGCTACCCATCCCGGAAAACGCCGAGGATCTGAAACAATCATTGATGCTGCTCTACCACGACCATCCAGGGGCAGGACATCCAGGAAGAGATGAAACACTACGACTAACGCAACAACACTACTCCTGGACGGGAATGAAAGAATGGATAGCAAACTACGTGAAAGGATGCGCTACCTGTCAACAGAGTAAACCACAGACTCACCGACAAAAGACACCTCTCTACCAAATAGGAACCGAACCGGATGCCAAACCATTTCAACAAGTAGCAATGGATCTTATAACTGGACTACCTCCTTACAAGGGAAAAGACGCAATACTCACCATTGTCAATCATGGATGCTCAAGGGCAGCCGTCTTCCTCCCCTGCTCCACCGCAATCACAGGACCAGGAATCGCCCAGTTATACATGGAACACGTATACCGATGGTTTGGACTGCCCACCAAAATCATCAGCGATAGGGATCCCCGATTCACATCCCACTTTAGCAAAGCACTAGCAAGAGGACTTGGAATCCAACAGAACATATCTACTGCCTTCCACCCCCAAACTGATGGGCTAACCGAGCACAAAAACCAATGGATCGAAGGGTATCTCCGGTTGGTCACAACGGCGCATCCTGAACACTGGAGCGAATGGCTACCACTAGCAACGGCCGTGCACAACAATAGGAAAAATGCCACAACGGGCTTATCACCCAATCAAACCCTCTTGGGACACGAGGCAGTATTAATCCCCGCTCTTCTTACGCCCACCAATAACATGACGGCAGAAGAAAGGCTCCGTCGCCTAAAAGAATATCGAACGACGGCCATCACCAGCCTCATGGAGGTCGCAACGAAGCCGGGACCACCCCCGTCACAATATCACAAAGGGGATAGAGTCTGGCTCGAGGTGAGACACTTACGGCTACAGCATCAGGCGACCAAACTAAACCCAAAGCGGTATGGACCATTCGTCATAGAACAAGAGATATCACCGGTGGCATACAAACTCCGGATCCCATTGATGTGGCGCATCCACAACGTGTTCCACGCGTCACTCCTATCGCCCTATCACGAAACGGCCGCTCACGGGCCAAACTTCACCCGACCACCACCTGACCTGATCAACGGCGAAGAAGAATACGAAGTGGAGCAGATAAGGAGCCACCGACGTCATGGGCGATCCAGAATGCTCCAATACCTTGTAAAATGGAAGGGTTATCCCGAAAGCGACAACACATGGGAACCAGCTGACCAAGTCCATGCGCCTGTTCTTATCAAACAATATCATCAAAAGCGCCCAAGCGAAGAGATAAAAGCCACCGACCTCCGAGGTCTACAAGGCATCAGCTTTCCCAACTGTATCCGCCTCCCCTTCCAATGCTGGCCTCATCCTCTACCAACCCAAACACCTTCACATCTGTCCACTACGAACCACCGACCGAGTCCGACTGGTTTTCTGTGGCAGACCCCGAATTCCTCGCCCCCCGACGCCCCAACACTCCCGACACCCGCCGCAAAAAGGAAGAGGCAGCCCACAAGAAAATTCACTGGTACAATTGCACGCTCCTTGTCTGCCCCATCCACGACTCCTACCTACGCACCAAACCCCAGAAGAAGCGCAAAGTCAACAACAGCGCCGTCTCCCACGCAACCCTCCACTTCACCGCCTGCGACCGCGTTTTCTGCCCCATCCACGACAAAATCTAGAACATGTCCTCCAACGCATCCAACGACGGTTCCAACCATATGGTTGTCGAGTCCAGTCAGTCCCCCGCACCCCTTCCCATCCGCCTCCAGGCCGGCTCCAGCACCAACCCTATCGACCTCGAAATCGAGGACCTGGCTGCGCCGACCATTCACTCCCTCACCTCAGACACTGGCAACCAAATTGATCTGCAGACCCTTGCCACCTCCCGACTGTCGCCCAATACCGCACTCGCAGCCCTTCAAGGCAACGAGTGGAACGAGGAGCGAACCATCGCCATCGTCGCGGGACTGGTCAACACCCTCAACGCCCGCAACGCCCAACACAAGGACCGGGTCGAAGTCCTGGAGGCCAGCATCAAGGCCTGCGACGCTCAGCTGGAGCACTACCGGGACATCTATGACATGTGTCCCGACGGGTACGAGGCTGCTGACGACCGAGTTCCCCAGATACAGGTACCCATCGGTGCTGGATTCTATCGGCCTGCCAAGTGGGTCAGGCAACTCGACAACGGATGTGTGGCCGTGTTCCACGACGGTCAAGGACCGGCCGACACCCCCTTTATCGCCGACATCTACGCCCCCTCCGACTATCCCATCGACGAAGACACCGAGCTCGAGCCCCTCGAGCCTTGGTTCCGCCACGTATTGGCGGGCAATGGCAGTGCTTATCAAGTCCTGCTTACCGAGGTGGAGAAACAGTGGGAGTGGGGATACAGGGCAGAGGTGGAGAGGTATCGTCGGCTCGACGGTGAGTGCTGCGAGATGCTCGATCGCATCGAGCTCTTGTGTGCCGATCTCGAGGCATGCACCGAGAAGAAGCGCCTTTGCGAAGGCCGCTTGGTGGCAAGCCGCATCCAAGACAAAGTCAGCACCCTCCGCAATCGGTTTCAGCCCTATCCCAGCAACCGCGTCGAGTTTCGCGCCGCGTGGAAAACTACCAAGAAGCCTTATACGAAGGGTAAGGGACGTGCCCTCAGCGAGGACGTCTGAGGTCTAAAGGGAGCGTGGTGTAACCGGCCTGGGGTTTAGCCCCTGTTAGTGAGTGGGAACCGGCCCTATTGTCTTGATAAGTAGTAGTTCTGTGATTGGTCGTTATTGTTCTGAGACCGTGCCTTATGGCTATGTACTGTATCAGGTGGTACTTGGCAGTACATTCCGTGATGTTCCAGTAGTTTCCGTAGCACCTGACCAGCCTATCTGGGAAGGTGGTTCCCATGCTGTGAAATGTATATAAGACAGGCAGCTTGCGCCTTAGACAGGCCAAGTTGATTCTCTTGTCTCTTCTTCTAGACTATCTTCTAGTCTGATCTCTAAGGGGTTCTAGGACGTACTCTAGAGCGGTAACCCTTGACCCTATAAGCCTTCTAAGTCGCTTCAAAGACTTAGCTCAACACTCTATTGTATACATAGGGTGACTCTATCATAGAAATCCAGCACACGTTACAGTGCTACAGACGCGGCGGTGACAGTTGCTTTGTGATTCCCTTATTAGTATAGCAAGAATCCTAGAGGGACCATGCAGATATAGATTCAGAGAGGAAGGATAAGGGTTTAAATAAAATAAAGAATGGGCTTACAATCCCAGAGGGATGCAAATATGTTAAGATTAAGGTTTGTGCAGATTTGAGGGTAAATGGGGTGTTGATTGCTTCTCTTTTATCTTATAATGCAGCACTCTATTTATTACACAGGATCTGAGGCTATATATAGGCAAAGAAGATCTATATAAGACCAGAAGGAAATAAGAGAAAAGGGAAGAATAAAAGGAACATGCATGAGACTGTTGCAATATCAGCTAACAAGAAATAAACTTGGAAAAGTGATATATTGACTTGCTTATTTTAGGATATATGGATATTCAGGACTTATCAGACATTAATGACACTAGTTCTGAGGCCAGCACATATATCTCCCTTACATTAGTATGTACTGGCCTGATTTGGCCTAAGATGCCACATTGTCTGTAGAGACAGTAATATCAGCTATATACTTATATAAAATTACACTTATTTTTATGTCTGGTTTTTATTGAGAATATATTGTGTTGTGAGGAAGAGCACGAGGATGCAGAGCAAACCTGCCTGCAGTCCTCATGGGTTTGTTTATTGTTTCATTCAGTTCCCAGGATTGTCAGAACTTGTTCCCAGAACAGTTAGTACATGATTTCCTTATTTGTATGTGTCAGGCCGCGTTTCCTATCAGTTGCATCGTCCTCGCTTTTGGCCACACCAGCCGTATAGTTACTAAGCATTTGGTCTCAGTTTCTTTCATTTTCTCTTCAATTGTACCTGCTCTTGTTTCACTAATTTGGGGCCAGACTCTACCATATATAAGTTGCCCCCATCAGTAGTTTAATGTCCTCAGTCTTGTGCTTTCTTATGCGCAAACTGAGGTGAGCATCTTTGTGTTTCCCCTAGTGTATTCACTGTACTTACTTGCCCTAGTGTGGCTCATAACTCTTTAGGTGAATACTAATACAGTCTTGTGCTTTCTTGTGCACAAACTGAGTGTGGCTTGTAACTCTTTAGTACTTGCCAATGCACACACAACCTTTCTTGTCTTTTGCAGACTCAATCACACTTTTATTATCCCATAACTTCCCAGAGTTTTCTCCTTTTATTACATCCAAAAATATCTCATTCTTTTTATATTCAAGTTGCCTTAGGCAGTAGAATAGTGCCCTTAGTCTTGTGTAATCTGTGTATACAAACTGAGATAAGCAAACATTCATTTTCATAGTAAATTCACCTTACTTACTTGATCTAAATTGGTTTCATCATATTACAGGTAAATAGATACAGTTCTATGCAATTTGTGTATGTAAACTGAGATTAGTTCTAACACTTTACAGTAATCAAACCATTGCACACACCTGGTTCTTTTATCTAAGACTCAATAATACTATTATTATCCCATTATCTAAATAGTTCAACAAGTATTATAGATAGCAGTATCAGGAATAAGTTATGTATGCCACAACCAATAATACTGATTCTAGTATAAGTCATGCAGGAAAGTATCAGCCACTACTAGTATACATATCATGGGGTCAGTAGATACACAGAAGTTGGTAAGCAGAGAAAAGAAAAGAAATATTGGTGTATTATATGATTGCAAGCCTAAGCCAATGTGAATGGCTGAGCAAATTGCTAAGTTGTATTAAGGAACCCCCCAGCTTTTATAACAGACTATATGCATAAGTAATTTTATGATTTTACATAATTTTTTCAATTAGTTATTGCAGTTTTCTGAAAATGACCAACTGAAGCTGCAGCAATATTAATGCTAGCTTGGCTTGGCATAAAAAGTTGTCTTATGTAACCCCTCAGCTTTTGGAACAGAGAATACATATTAATATTTTCATGATTTTACATAAATTTTCCCATCAATTATTGCAGTTCCTATAGCTTGAGTTATAGCAAAAAGCCAAAACTCTAGTGCCAGTGACGAGTTTTGATTACGTAATCAGGCATGTGACGTGTGCACATTGGGATTGTGCTTTTGCTTTTTCTTTTTGGCAGTGACCAGGGTCCTGCCCAATGGCATTTGTTGGCTGAGCAGAGTTATGCCTAAATCGAGCACGGCCAATCTGCTTTCCATATAAGGTAGAGCAAGTCCATACGCATCCAATGTCATGTGACTGTGGCATGATTTTGCGTGACAATCTCAAGAAATTGAAACTCTAATTACCACAAGCACTTTACAGGAAATCGATGACCGATAAAAAATTTCTTTTCATGTTTTGAGGATTTTGTCGGTTCCAATTTTTTGAGATATGAAGCCAAAAAGTTGTTATTAAATAAAGATCGGATAAGTATGGACAAATGTCAACAACCACGTGATGTAATCAAGTCGTCCAAAGTGCTGTCGTGCTGTGTTTGACTCCTTGTCAACGCGTTGTTCTCATCAATGCTCGAGCAATCAATATTGGGTGCTAAACAATGCCTAGAGTAAAGAGGCAAAAGCTCAGGGACATCCTGAACTTGGGAAACTTCTCAAAGAAGAAGAAACAACAAACCACACCAGCCAGTCCACCTCGAAAAGGACCTCCACCTGCATGGGAGTTTGCAGCCCAGAAGTATAGGGGACATCGGATGATGCCAGAAACGGTCATGGATGACTTCATGAAAGTAGGGTTGTGACCCCCCTATATTCCAAAAATCTGTGCTACTTCTGTAATATATCTTATATCCTTTTTGTAGCCCGTCATAAATGCAGAAACGCAATATATTCGGCCATCATAATCTCATCTCATGTCAGCCTGCCTCACGTGCCTCTGCTAAGCTACCTGTCACACATCAGTCACAGACAGTCACAGACCCCGGACATTGGATGAGTATGGATTTGCTCTACCTTATAAACATCTTTCCAGAACATTCCCAAGCAGTAACTAATGAGTCAGCAAACAAATAATTGGACAAGTCAGCAAGTAAACAATGAGTCAGTGAATCAGTAAGCAATGGAGTCAGCAAATGAATCATCAGATGAGTCAGCAAGCAAATGATGAGTCAGCAAATCAGTAAGCAATGAGTAAGTGGGTAAGCAAACAGTAAACAACTGGTAATCATACACATCACACATCAACAGGTCATGAGGTCATCAAATCACATGAATGAAGTAGGTCAAATAAAGGTATTGTAGCGCAAGATCTGAAGATGCACACTTGTGAGTTCGAAATGGTGGAAGGATAAGGTTATAGAGAAGTAAAGAATGGGCTCACAATCCCAGAGGGATGCGAATGTGTTCTTTACTTCTCTATAACCTTATCCTTCCACCATTTTGAACTCACAAGCGTGCATCTTCAGATCTTGCACTACAATTGGCTGCCCCAGTGAGGCAGGGAAAGCTTTTTAGATTTTCCTGTCTCTCTCTTTTCGGATCTTCTCATCATCTCAGCTTGGCAAAAACTCTTTTCTCTAGGTTGCCTCTGGCAGCCTGGTACACCTGTGCCCCCATTCCTTGTTGCTTAGGCAATGCCCTCCCGTTTAGTGCACCGCCACTCCCCCATCCACAATGCCCTACAAGACATGCGAGGAAGACGTCTTTGACTATGTGTTATGGTTAATGGAGTGTGACATGGACTCAGAGGAAAACATAGTCACATACTATCATGAATTTCTGGATGAGCTTGACTCACACCTATTGGACCAAGATGAGCAAGACGAGCTCTTCTGGTATGGCTTCCACCCAGCAGACCATGCACTAATCCTCTGTCACCTTCTCCCCATGTCTCAGCAAGCCAGCAAGTATTTTCACACCCAAGAAGTAGTACAGATGGCACATGACATCTTTTCACAACAGCTGAAGGACTTAAGGCATGAGCAATGCAAAGCTGAGGTTTGGTATGAGGACTACAAGCAGCAACCCAGTAACTGGCACAAACCCTGGTGCAGATTCCTACTGGACAAGCAGCAAGTACGAGAATGCGTGGAAGACCTTAAAGCCAAGGTCGCACGATGCAGGAGGAACTGTTGCGCTCAGTCCCTACCTCCCAAACGACAGCCTTGTCCACAGCACAAAACCCCTTGTTGCCCATCTGCCCATTTATCATCTCCTTCCTCTCCCTCCGACTCATCTGCATTGCCACTGCCACCAATTATCCCAGTCAGGACACCAGCTGATTTGTCAAGATGCTCAGAGGAAGAGTGGCTCGAATTCCTCACGATCTGCGAAGCTATAAAGGACAAGGCCTTCATTGCCTACGATGACTCATATGCGCTTCTCTACTGGCAAGTTTGCTTCCGGTACCCACTCATCACCCAGGGAGAAGAATGGGCACTGCCAGAGCCAGATCCACTGACATCACCTCCTGCACCAGACATGACACCACAGGATCCCTTGTATACAGTGGTATACTCGGCAACTGTCTACTGGAACCCCGAGGCTGCCAAATTTATGCCCAAACCCAAGCCCAGAAACATCATGCAGTTCTTTCCCCTCAGTGCCCTTTGTACTCCTCCATCTGCCTTGCCCAGTCTTCCCATACCCTCATCACCTGCTCTGCCCAGTCCTCCCACGCTGAACGTTCAGTTACCAGCCAGCCCAGCCCCGTCAGCTTTGTCTCTCCCATCTCCTGTCACATGTCCTCATTCACCCTCAGCCATTCTCGTTTGCGCAGTGCCTATCCCTCCCATCTCGCCCAGCCATCTCACTACAAGTGCTCAGTCACCAGCCAGTCCATCCCCATCACCCCCATCTCTCGAGTCTGCCGACCCACTGTCTTGCCCACCACCTGCACCCACCATCTCTGAGTCTGCCATAGCAAAGAAGCGTCTTCCTTTGTCTGCTCGCCTCAAGTCCCTACTGCCAGCCCTGCCAACATTCGATTCTCTGCCTGTGCCGAGTCCCTTGCCCCTGCTAATCTCGGATTCTCCACCTGTGCTTACATCTCACGAACTCACACTGCCTGTCTCACTCCTCACGTCTCCTGCATTGCCTGTCTTGTCACCGCTGTTATTGCCATTGCTAACTCTGTTGCCACTCCCAGATCTCACACTGCCATCGCTCACCATCTCATCACCACCACTGTCACTCATCACATCACCATCACTGCCCACGTTACCACCTTACAACCCCATGCTTCCTCCGCTTTCGCCTCTCACCACCCCATCGAAACATCAGCCAGAAGAATCAGATCAGTCAGAAATTACCAGCAGCAGCTGCCAAGGCTCCAAATATGAACAAGAACCAAAACCATGCCACCACGACATGGCCCCGAGAGCAAACCCAAGAGGATCCAGTCAGGTCCCAAAGCAAGATTTTACACCGGCCAGCACCATTCATCACGATGGCAACGATAGCAGCAAAGATTCTGCCACCACTCCCAGCAGTCCTGAGAACAGCACGACGCGAGACACCAGCCTTGGTGACCACAGCATTAACAATGGCGACATCACGTTTGATCCCAGAGGTCTCAGCAGCCATGAACTCGACCATGGCGTCCACATTTACAACCTGGGCAGCAAACACTTAGGCAGCAGCAAGGGCAACAGCAGCAACAGCCTCCTTTCTGATCTTCTGGAGCTCTCAGGCAACATCGACAGCAGTAACAATGGCAAAGGCAGGAGCAACAACCTCCTTTCTGATCTTCTGGAGTTCTCAGTCGACAACATCAACAGCAAATCTGTCAGCAGTGACATCCATTCCAGCACCGGCAACACCAAGGACTTGGACGACAGCCCCGACCTCGTCAGCATACTGACCAATGCACTTCCTCCTTCTGCAGCCATGCTCATTCCATCTGCCGACACCGACACCTTTGCTTCTCTCCCATTCGCCACCAAACCTGTCGTCATAGCCAGCGCCCGTTCGACAACAAATGCTGCAGCTGCAGCCACCAATAAGACCCAACAGCCACCACCACTCGCTGTCTCCGCTTCCCCTCCCATCATTTCTCACATTTGCATTCACCTTCCGATTGACAGCAATGCCCAAGGTGAACAGAGCAAAAACAGCGGTGACCGTAACCGCATTTATGACCCAGGTGGCCAGCAGTTAGGAAGTAACACCAGCAGCACCAAAGATTCAATGCTCAACATCAGCAGCAATAACTCCTCATGCAGCATGGTTCTCAATACTGGCCAAGACAACAACACCAGCAACAGCAGCAGCAGGAGCTCATTCCCCAACACAGTCCCGAATGCCAACATTATGCCTACCATTCATCTTGCCCTCAGAATCACCATGTCCCACACAGCCGACATCTTTCCAGCCCTTCCTTCCTATCTGTGCAAGTTTCAAGCTCCTTCATCTCCAAGCACAAAACATCGGTTTCAAGACATTTTGATGGCCACAGTCAGCTCAAAACCATGCTTTTGCATCCGTTTGACCCAGGAGGGTCAAAATTTTTGAACCCCCTGGGAGGTGTAAGGGAGGCTCGCACGCTAGCCTTGGAACCGGCACTATCAACGCCTGAACCCCGAATCCATTCCCTGCCAGCCGATGTCGCAACTGTCTTGTTCCTCCTCTATCTCCTTTAGGTATAGTAGTACAGCTATGAATGTAAATACTCTTGATTCTGTGCAATAAAAGGGCGACATGTCCTCGAAAGAGGACATCGATCGAAGCACCAAGTGACGCCCAGTTTACCCCCAAATTTGTGCGACTCAAGCCCCTCAATGTGTTCACATCCCTCTGGGATTGCGAGCCCATTCTTTACTTCTCTATAACCTTATCCTTCCACCATTTCAAACTTACAAGCATGCATCTTTGGATCTTGTGCTACAGTATGTAACAGTAAGGCACTTGTCCTTTCCATTGATGTGATTGCTGCTGAAACACTATATTGAGTGAACTGGATGGCTTTGAGAACAACCACATGAGCAGATTGTAAGATATTCTTAGAGCTGAGATTTTGTGATAAGGAACTGAGATTTTGAGATAATGAAGTTATCTCTTGTATGAGTAATTGCATAGTGTCTTCTGGTGCCAGAGCAGAAACAGGATTGGGGTTGCCATCATGCTGGTGCAGAGTGTAAAGCTCCTGTGGGCTTCTGTGTTTGACCTGAGCCATATGGTGCATGCAGGCATGACTAGCAGTGATAGGGATGATAACTTGGGCAAGAAGTACTCTTGCATGATGACAATACCAGACAAGAGGACTTCTTGCTAATTTTAGCATCCTGAAGAGAGGAGGCTCTAGACATATAATGGAGGTGGATGGTGACAACTGTGGTGATGTCCCAAATGTCCCTGTGCAACACTCACAAGAGTGTGAAGGCCAGACCTTGGTGATAATGTGAGTTCTGAGGTGGAGAGGTCTGAGTTTGTGGTTGTTGTGTGATCAATTGTCACTTCTAGTTGAGGTTGAGGTCAATCTGAGATGGGGTTCAACTGGTTCAAGTTCTATCTTTGTCTGGGGATCTGATCCCTCATGACTACAGGTGAGGCTGCCTTAATTCCTCCAGCTCCATAACCATCCTCCTGGGGTTCTAAGTCCCTCTTAAGGAAATAGGTGGTCGATGAAGAGTTGTTCCTGTGCCTGCAGCACTATTAGTAAGACTATCTGGTATAGTCTTACTATGACAAGTTCGAGAGTACTTAGTACTAGTCCCACTAGTATGAGGCTTAGAGTTTGGTCCAGAGTAGCCAATACAAGAAAGGAGAACTTCCTTGTTCAGGCTGTGAAGGGAAAGTAGATTAGTTGCAATAAGAGCCAAGTTAGGCTTGGAGTACATAAGGCTACAAACCGGTGCTACTTATACTACTTCCAAGCCACCAAGTATCGGGATCCTAGGGTAGAGTCACTACCCTAATACAGTGAGTTAGAACCAATGAGTTGTATAGTAATGAGTCAAGAAAGAGTCATCAGCCACTACTAGTAGTAGGTGTACTAGTAAGTGAGTCACATAGGGTTAGGAGATAGGAGATAGGTGGTAGGTAATTGTAAGGTGAACACCTTACTGTAGGTCACTGTAATGCGGCCGCTAACATAAGCAGATACACGGCCGATGGCCAACCTGCATGATTCAGTGGTTGGGCGATGGCTTGAAATGAAATACTAATTATATATCCTATTGGATGGATAATGTCTAAACAGGCACATGTGTCCCGCAGAGCCTGGAAGCAGGATGCATGATCACTGTGTAAGGCTAGTGCGATAGCATAGCTGCAAGTTAACAGCTATACAGCCGACAGGGTGCGTTGGCCTGAAGTGAGACACTCGCATGTTTCATGCTAGGAGTTATGCAATTCGTGTGATCTACTGTGTGGATTGCCTTCCAGGGCACACTCTGAAATGAGTGTGTGTCTTGGATCTATGACTTGAACTAGAAACAGGGTACTCAATGGAGTAGCACCTGTTGTAGTTAGTGTAGATAGAAGTTTTACATGTATATAAAGTTATGCCCTTCCTGATGGAGGGGCAGACTTCTTTTCCTATGTAGCTTTGCAATAGACCACAGATTAGGCTGGTTCTACTGCATGAGGCTCTTGTGAATAAGTTTAAGTCTCTCATCACTTCCTAAGCACCTATGCGCAAGCTTAACAGCAAGTGCATTACACTTTTTTGAACCTTCTAACAAAGGTTTATCAGAAGCAACCCTTTCCACTGATAACCTCGGTGATGTAGAGCCATCTTTGTTTCGTTATCACTTCTCCCATGTCATCCAACACTGGACCCCCTGTGCATAATACACGCTCTGCTCACCACTGTCAGGCATGCGAGGCAGAAGCTGCTCCTCTGAGTGAGGAACAGTCTGTTCAAGAACAGGAGAGCGCTGAGGTGCTCTCTGCACACCCAACTACCTCCGAAAGGAGCCAGCTCACTCCTATCACCAAGACACCTGGCAAAGAGAGGAGAGCCACATTTGAGGAGAATCCCCCTGAGTACATTGCTCAAAGTGAGAGTGAAATCCTCCACGAGTTACTGGGAGGCTTCATTATTTCACAGCAGGAACCAGAGCAGCAATATACTACTGCTCCAGCCAGCCCTAGCTCTGGACCAACCACAGGTTTGGTAGATGTCAGACTGACTCCCCCTCCAAATGTCCAAAGGGATAAAGGAAAGGGGAGAGTGGTGGAAACTCAATGCCTTGGAGAGGGAAGTACCCTTTCCCAGAGAGAAATGCCTCCCCAAATGGCTCATGCCAATAAGGAGTGGAGGGACCTTGAGGATGTGCTCGAATATTGGAGTGACATTGCCAAAAGGAATCAGGCGGAAGCCTTTGAAAATCACCAATCTTTGGAAAGATTACAGGTGACGTTTGTCAACTCACACAGTCAGACAGCTGATGTTGTGAATCCCTTGCAAGGCTTTAGAGACTCAGTTAGACGCATTCACTCTCAGAGCAAAAATGTGTCTATACACCAGCTTTTGCCACATGAGTTAGCCAGCCAAGCATTGTATGCTGAGCGTGGTTCCAATGAAGGAACTGCAGACTACAAGCTCTGCTGAAGTGCATAAGCTCAGTTTGGCTATACTTTATCCTTACAACCTGCAAGGTTTGAGGAGATGGAAAGTCAGTCTTCTCCCTCGACCCAGATTAAGGTTAAAGAAAGAGATTCGACTGACTTAGCCACCTCCCCAGCCGATATACAGGCTGGAGGGAATGGTTCACAGAGGTCGGCTTCCTGTCAGATGCATATCCATCAACTGAGGGAAGCACAAGGCCACGCATTCCATAGAAGACAGCATGGACGGACCATGGGTCCCCCAACATGAGTATTGATGGGGGGTGGTGGTGAACCTGGTAACAAGCCATCAGACAATGATGACAGTGATGACACCGACTCTCAGAATGAGTCCTTGCATGAGTGCGAGGGGCCGAGAGGACCCACGCAACCGCATGATGCCCAAAATGAAGGCGTAGGCCTGAACATTGGAGGCCTTGCTTGCCCAATTGAGCATCCAATCCTAGCAGTACCAGAGCATAACGCCCTAGATAGGGATTACACTCAACACACAGCGAGAGCATGACAGGCCATGGTGCCCTACATGCCTCAAGTATATCTGGCCCAAATGGCTCCACAGATGCCAGCAGCACCGGTGGCACCACCTGTACAGCAACCAGCACCTCCTGCACCACCAGTGGTAGTGCAACAAGTTCAACCATGAGCACCCCAAGCACAACAACCAGTGCTACAGCCAGCGCCAGTTATTCTGCCTCAGGCACAGTATGCTGCCCCTTACTTGCCTTTGGCACTTGCACCCAGACAAGTACAAGTCAATCCTGAAGCAGAAATGATCAACAACCTGCTCCAGCACATCCATGACTCCCTAGTGGGAATCCCGGACAACCTCCCTGAGATTAAGGGATTACATGTTAGGTTGCCCGACCCTTATGAGGGTGAGGACGACTTTGATCATTTAGACAGATGGCTGCAAGGCCTTCTGTGCTACTTTAAGCTCCACTGTCTAACAGCAAGATACAGAGACTCAGACAGGATCCTGATATCAGGAAACTGCCTGAAAGAAAAGGCTGAACAGTGGTACAGCCATGAGGTCAAACGACCAACATGGATAATACATGACTGGTCGTTCGAATCCTTAGTTGTGGGATTATTCCACACATTTATTACCACCGCGACGGCCCAGCAGGCCATACGTAGTTATGCCCAGATTAGGTACTTGTATGAGGAAGGCATAGCCAGCTTCCATCACGAGCTTATGATATGGGCAGGGCGACTCACTCAGTACCCTGATGAGTACTCCTTTAAAAGGAGACTCCTGAATGGATTGCCAGTTGAGTACTGGCACCATCTCACACTGTATGAAGACATATTGGCCAAAAACAGCTCCATTGATAACATCATGCAGAAAGCACAACAGCTTGAGAAAACCCTAACCTCATTGAGGTCAGGGTGTGGCCAAGAGAAGCCAAGTGGGCAAGCACTTTCAGTGCCTACAAGTGGTTCCACCCCAAGACAGACAAAGCCACAGGACACTCAGCATCTGCACAACCCATCATCTAACCAGTCACAGCACTGAGGCAGTGCTGGGACTGGTTCTCAGACTTTGTGTTTGATGCCTAGATCAGTGGGAGAACCTCACAGGGATCCTACAGCAGGAAAGCCAGGAGCTACAAGGTCAGACACCTCGAAGCTGACATGTTATACTGTAAGTGCGGCAAGGTCAGGCACATAACTACTGACCCTAAATGCCCTGAATACAAAAAACCTGCGCAGTGACAGATGTTCACAGTGCAGGTGATCGATGATAGGTCGGAGGATGGTCAGCCTAAACAGGCTGAATCTCCTGACACCTCCATAGAGCAAGAGGAAATGCCTGGGTCTGACACTCTAGCAGAGGACCTTAGCGAAGAAAGCACTGAGCAGCCAGAGCAGGAAGACTGCCCCAATGGTTCGCAATACGATGATGAGCCACCATGTGAGAAATATGATGGCTATGCACTACCCTCAGACAATGAAGAGCCTGAATACATCCATGCCATGCATGAGGATGAATCAGACACTAGACCAACCCCTCTGCAATTTGAGGATGCAGAGTGGCAGGTCCAGTGCAAAGCCATCAGGGCATGCTATCAGCATGCCCCTTGGCTACCCAACAATTTGTTGGAATTTAGTCCATGTAATGGTATAACGCACATTCGCCATTGCAGAACTTGTGCTAATTACAAAGAGCATATGTTAATAACATATGCAATTGAGAGCGAAGGATCTTCCACTTGGAAGATGCGTGACAGATATGAGGAGGATCTCATCCACCTTGGATGGATCCTAGCTCATGAAGGAGGACAAGTACCTCCTCAGGAGGCACATGCTTTGGCCATTAGTGCTATAAATCAAACTTTAGAAAGGCAGAACCACCAGCTGAAGATACAGCTGGAGGCCCTGCGTCATATTAACGATAACACGACAGCATGTTGTAAATAGTGCCTTCAGGTCCAGTCATGATAACTGAAACTGAACTGAAACTGAACTGATTTTGTGGCTGATGTGATTGAACTTTCAGTCACAGTCATGCAGTGTTGAGCATATTGTCAGTCACAGTTCATACACATTTTAATATTTATGATAACTGCTACAAAACCAGTCATGACCGGTTTTTAACTGAACCAGTGACCCACAGGGTTATGGGTACAGGTATAAGTATGGGCAACAACTAGTGTGATCTATGCCAGGTTCCAACCTATCACTGTGTGCATCTCCTGGACTTGCTCACCTCACATCGACATTTTTGTCTGCCTAACCAAATACTCATATCCTTTATTCACATCTTTTCCTTGCCCTTATGTTGTCTGGTGTGTTGCTGACATACCACTCTCGTGCACTCAAGCACTTGTCCCTCATTTCTGTTTTGTCTCGATCAATTTGCCTCGATTTGCATGGACCAAATAAAGCCAAAGCTCGTCGAACATTCAAGCATGCGTTCACTTTCGAATCGAATTCTTATCGCACACCCTGGCCCCAACGATAACTTGAATGCAGATGGAACCCGAATGCCACTAATGCAGACTCGAATGCTGCAACACACAGGCCTACGAACCTTCAAACTTGAATCCAAATGCCACTAACACACATGCAAATGCGAGGCCAACGCCAGCAATGAGGCCAAAACACAATGCGAACACCGAAAACGCAAACGCAAACAAGTCGACGAAAATTCGTGCCTGAACCCGAATGCTGCCGACAGATACAAACACCAACGCGAATGAACCAATGAACCAACGCAAAGCGAACGTTGCCAACAATGCAAACATAACGCGAACACTTCAAATTTAACCGAGATCAATGCAACACAAATGCCGCAAATGATACCAATGCAACACAAACGCCGCAATACACAAATGCAAGCAGTCAACAACATTCAAATCCAAATGCCATCGGTACACATGCAAACGCCAATGCCAAGGAACCAATGCAACGCGAATGGCACAAACGACGCAAACGCCAACATGAACATCGCAAACCCAACCAAAATCAACGCAACGTGAATGCTGCAAATGACGCCAATGCACACTTTTAGCAACCCACTTTCCACCTCGAGATGTACTCAATAGACGATACGTATAGCATGTATAAAATAAATGGCAGAATATTGATGAAATGACATAGTGAACTGACACATGACTGCAACACGAATGCTGCAAACGCAAAAGCAAGCAGTCAATGAAATTCAAACCTGAACGCCATCAATACATGCCAATGCCAAGGAACTGACACAATGCGAATGCCACCAATGAGGCCAACAAGGCCAACACAATGCGTTAAGAGAGTTGTGACTTAGCAGCAGTGGCCCTGAAGGGTCAGCACAGATGTTTGAAGAGGGAACGAGTGAGCGAGGGAGTCAAGGACCTTGGCAGAGGGCGAGATGAGTGGAGTGAGGGATGTGGAAGTCAGGCAGGAGGCACACAAGAGGGGGCGATGTCCAAGTCAATCTGAATGTCATTCAGCTTTGCGCATATCGCGCTTATATAGGCCACAAGTTAACAGGACCTCGGA
This sequence comes from Russula virescens, assembly GCA_003316435.1. NCBI lineage: Eukaryota > Fungi > Basidiomycota > Agaricomycetes > Russulales > Russulaceae > Russula > Russula virescens. The sequence continues at coordinate 18,277 of QFEY01002024.1, read as the reverse complement.
GCGTTATTAAATGACTCTCGGGCATTGAAAGTGAATGGGTAAGTAATCACGCAAGTGAGCTATGCACGATATGAGTCCGATGTTGTGTCCATAAGGTCATTGCGATGGAGAGAAAGTGTAGGCACCCTGAATGTTCAGTTTCAGGGTGCACTGACCGTCTGACAGTGTGGGTACCTCGTGTTCTCATAAGTCACCTGCTTCCGCCATGTAGCTTAGATAATCGGTCAGTAATTAGATCAAGTGTGAAACAAAATGAGCCCATAGGGCGATAAGAAAGTGAAACAAATGGCCATGGGCCCGCACCCATGTGGACCCTGATTCCTTCCACACCTGAGACTAGCGTTGAGCGCAGTCCCTTCCAATCCCTACTCCGTAGCGCGAGCTTGGCTTGAGTGCTTCTCCTCGTCCGCGTGAGTTGACCCTGGAGCTCCGTTCTCCTCGGATTTCATCAATGCGAACGCTACAAACGAGGCCAATGCCCATGCAAATGGTGCAAATGCAACACCAATGCTGCCAACACGACCTGGATTTGTGTCACTACCTTTAGCTCCTGCACTCAAAGGATCCCACAATTAGGGTTGCTGAAGTTCAGTTCAGAACTGATGCAATGAACCTGAACTGGCAGAACCGAACTGACAGTTCTGTTCAGTTCAGGTTCAGTTCAGCCAGAGTCCCGAACGGTTCCAGTTCTCAGTTCAGGACTCTGGCTATTTGGGAGAACTGGGTTTGGACCAGTTCGAACTAAACTTTAACCTGAGTAAAGTGGGCAATCGGCATAAGTTTGAAGATGACCAATGAAACCAATGAAGAGGTGAAAGGAAGGAAGCTAAGGGAAGAACAAAGCTGTGGGGGAGATGGACGCGCTGCTGATCGAGATTTGAGAACACAGAGATGAGTGGAGAACAAAGCCGAGGGGGAGAAACAAAACTGAGGGGGAGAACAAAACCGAGGGGGAGGGTGAGGGAGACTGAGCTGTGAGGGGACATCGCACGTACACTGGGTTGCTGTATGTCTTCAACAAGTTGTGGCCTTTTGGATTAGCCTCAACGAAAGTTGGGCCCAGCATGGGTACAAGATAGTGAGTAGTGATGCACGCGAAGAGGGAGAATCTGAAGGAAGCATAGTGTGCCGGTAAGGGAAGGATGGGATCGACAAGTGTCAAGTGGATGCATGATGAACCACATGGCCATGGGGACGAATGAAAGGAGCAATACGGAAGGCAGATGATGCATGGGCAATGTTTCGCATATTTTTCTGGACTCTGAAGCAGTTTTCAGAGATGAAGGAGAGGGCAAGTGCTGCTGAATCGTGTGTCTGATTCATGCCAATTGAGAGATCCGCAAGCACGTCGACTCGCCATCAAGTGTAAAGTAGAGAGCACACTCCTAATTAATATGTGTGGGTGTGTCAATTATAATAGCTCTTGCTGGAGTCCAATGACAGGAATGTTTGCAACGAATTCGAACAAAAGGACAAGGGGAATGTCTCTGCATTTTTGCTATCGTTCGTGGATGGCACACCCCTGATTGATATATGCATGCCTGGGTCATATTTACATGCATGCTGCTGTACTACTGAGTCTAGAATAAAAAGGATGACTTATGATGAAACAAAAGAAAGTGCACGTTTGCACAGTATGCCGCCAGATGATGTGAAAGTAAGAGATGTAAAAATAAACCCTTGCCAAATTTCCAATGCATGCGGAGAGGTTGAGTGTGAGGGGGAAGAATGCTGAATGTCTGGACTCCAGTATGGCCAACCTCGGATGGGAAGCGTGATAACAACTGTTGATTCTTGTGTTCAGGCGGATGAGGCAGCAACGAGTTCGGGTTGGGCAAAGGAGTGAGATGAGGGAGGAAAGGGTCGGTGCATGGTGCTAAGTTAAATGCATGCACGTAATCATTGATCACACTTGACACTCACGGCAAGTATTCGCATGCTTGGACTCTTGGGCTCAGAGATCCACACCTTGAAGCTATGCATCTCTGTGACTTTGTCTGCTGAAATGGGGGAGAATTAGTGATGCTATGATGCACCCTCTGATGGTGCATACTTGGTCAAAATTACATCGGAGCTTGAAGAAACTTGAAATATTGCTGAGAATTGACTGCAAATTTTTGACTCTGCTTGCCACTCGCGATGCCCAACCCCAACATGCCTGCTTTGAATGATGATGGGACTCTCAAGGATGCAACAGAACTGGAATGGCTGCACTCTCCCAGTGATGAGAGCTGCACTATCACCCTCAGGAAGCACAAAAGGTCTACTAGCTTGGCTCAGAGTTCAGCTGGCGACAACAAGGTTCTCCCAGAATTGAAGATCATTGCTCCGGCACAAAAAGTCAGTGGCAAATGAATCCCAAAGCTATCCAACAGGGCAGGGGAAGGTGCTGCATTCCAAACACCCAAAAGCCACAAATTCTTCCAGTCACAATTTTTCCGTGCATATTTATCTTTATCTCTTGTTTGTCTTCTGACCTTGTTTACCTTAGGAACCAATAACACTGTGGCGTCTAGTTCACCCAAACGACAATGGGCAAGCTCTGCCCCTCCATCCCCGGAAAAGCCTTCTACTTCCTCATCAAAGCCTTGTTGCTCTACTGCATCCAAACTGAAGGCAAGAATAATTGAAAGTGACAATGACTCTGGTGGCAACAGCTCCGGCAATAACGATTTTGATCCCAACAGCTATAATGAAGATGAAGATGAAGTTTTTGAGGACGAGGAGGAGATGGTCGAGGATCCACTGGATAAATATGAGAGAATGAAAGATGAGATTCAGTGCGAGCGGATGGTAAGTTATATGTCCTTTCCCTTAACCTAACCTTTACTTACCAGTACTCTTAGCCACCACGAAAACACTTCCATCGAGGAGAAGATCCACATACTCAAGACTTACAGGCAGTTTTCACACCAGGTGAAGTCAAGAACAAGGTAACAGGGAAGGTTGAGAAGGGACACTTCTGCCTTGCTTGCATGTATGTTTTTTTATATTCTTATTATAATTATGCTTCTTACAGGTTTGTCTATCAGTGCTAAGGGTTACCGCTGGGACCATGCCTTTTTGAAGGGTTCCAACAGTACCTTACGGACACACATTTCACGGTAAGCATTCAACAATTTATGATAACAACACTTTACTTATAGTCTCTATCACAGACACTGGTCCTCTCATGGTGATATGTATACTGAGAAGTGCCAAGAACTAGGAATCAGTCCTGATCCTCGGGCATTGCCAAGACAAGAGATAGAAAGGCCTGAAGGCCTTTCTAAACAGGCCAGTCTTGATAGTTTTGTTGAGGCTACTCCAAACACCAAATGGAGCAGACAAGGTCTTTTGGAGCATATTATAGATTTTGTTATATCTGATGACCAGGTAAGTGTAGTTTTTTTTTATTTTTTATTGAAGCTTCTAATTTATTCTTTAGTCATTTCGGGTTGTTGATGCAAAGCCATTCCGGCAGCTCTTGATGTATCAATGCCCAGCTACAAAGGAGTCTGATATCCCCCATCGGACTAAGCTTCGGGAGGAGATTATTGAGAAGTCAAAAGTAGCAATTCAGCGACTTAAGAAGGAATTTGCAGTATGTTTCTGATCATCTTCTTCTCTTAACTATATTTATCTGATGTTTTCAAGAATGTGCCAAGCAAAATTTCAATTACTTTTGATGCTTGGACATCCAAAGCATATGACCCATACTTGGCTATCACTGCCCATTATATTGATGCACCAGCTGATCAGCCATTAGAGTGGGAGCTAAAAAGCAAGCTACTGGGCTTTGAGGAGCTTCAAGGTAGCCATACTGGTGCAAATGTTGCAGTTAAGATTCTTGAGGTCCTTGATCAGTATAACATCAGAAATAAGGTGAGTGTTACATTAATTACAGTATAACAACTTCAACTTATATTTTTATTAGCTTGGTTGGGCTACATCTGATAACTTAACAGCCAATGATAAAGCATTGTGGGTGATTCAACAGGCTATACCTGATTCTGTTCAAAAGTGGTATGCACAAGATTGGCGGGTTCGGTGAGTTTAAGATTTTTTGTCTATTTAAAGATTCTGATTATCTTTAGATGCATGGAGCATACTATATATCTTGCTGCCAAGGCCTTTATCAATAAAGTGAAGCCTCAAGCCCCAAAGAACAAAAGGTCAACCAAGAATGGTATAGCCCCTCAGGAGGATGCAGAGAGTGATGAAGACAATATGGATGATGACAATATTAACTGGGTCTTAGACTGGAACCAACTCAATGACCTTCCAGATAATACAGAGGTGGATGATGTTATAGACTTCACTGCAGGGGATGTTCTTGGAAAAACTCTTGCACTTGTCAATCAGGTATCTTCTTTCTACTTTCTTCTTTTTCCTCTGCTTATATGTAATAGATCCGTGCTTCTCCTCAGGCAAAGCAGTACTTTGCACTGTGCTGCAAGTCTGAAGATGTTCCTGTTCTTGAGCTGATTAAATGGGTCCGAACTCGTTGGGGATCTATGCATGATCTTGTTGAACGATTTATTCAATGCAAAGCAGTAAGTTGAAACCATTTCTTATTTATATTGATACTTCTTTAATTCTTTAAAGGCTGTTCAGAAGTTTTGTCTCTTTGCTGATGAAAAGCTCCCAAAGCTTAAAAGTAAAAAGTATTCTGACTATCAACTTGAGCCTGGTGAGTGGGAGATTTTAGATTTGGTTCAAGAAGTTCTTACAGTATGTAAATTCCATCTATTTTATTTTTCTTAATATCTTATATTTAAGATCAGGAACCTCATGGGGCTCAGGCATCCTTTTCATCAGAGACTGAGCCAACTCTTTGGAGGACAATTCCTTATCTGGAATTACTTCAATGCCGCTGGGAGACTATATTAGCAACTCCAAGGTTTTCTCCTGTTAAAGATGCAATTCAGGAGGGCCTTGAGAAATTGCATAAATGGTATAAGTCTCTTAATAAGAGTGATAGTTACTTCATTTGCCTTGGTGAGTTGCCTTGATTTTTAAATCATCAGACTCTAATATCAACTCTTAGCATTGCATTCTTCAATTAAACTTACTTATTGCAAAAACAAATGGGATAATGAAGATTATGATGCTGGTTATGCTTCACTTGAAAAAGCAGTATGTTTTTTATTATTTCAAATAGACCCTTTCTCAGTTTTCTTGCCTAGTTTGACTCCTATTATCAATATCCTGTGAAATTGAAGACCACCTCTGCTCCTACTGCTTCTACTTCAAAAGGTTTATTCACCTTTCATATATTAAGTTAATTCTGACTTTCTCTAGAAAAATCAATGCCATTTAAAGGTTATGGTGCTAACTGGATCTTGTCATCCCTCAAAGATGCCTCAGCAGAAGAATTAGTCTCTGGTGATCCAAGAAAAGAGCTTTTAGACTATATTAATAGTCCTCGGGAGGCAGCTCAGGATGGAGAGCAGGAACTAGATCCAATCAAGTGGTGGGGGGTATGTGCACTTCTTTTGATAAGATCTACATTCACTAAACTATATCTTAGTATCATTCAAAGCAGTATCCTACTCTATCACGACTTGCACGTGATTATCTGGCTATTCAAGGCTCTTCTGTTGCCTCTAAAAGATCTTTTTCAAGTGGTGGTTAGGGTGTAGCACAGGTACAGGTTAACCTGTGGCATTTTGGTCACAGGTTTCACAGGTACAGGTATGGTGTTACAAAATCAGAACCTGTATAAACCTGTACCTGTCTGCAGGTATACCTGCAGGTTCTGGAAGATGTCAAATTGCAACATATAACTTGTACACAGTACTTACTTTTGCTTGTGCTCAACTACACAACTTTAATAAGAACACCAATAATGCTAATAACTCAAATTACTCAATGCATACCACCAACAACAAGATGTAGAATAGTAGATATAGTATAGGGATCTCAGTATAGTAGCTATCCTTGTATCTAAAAAGTGTTACGACCCTATTTTTCCTTTTTCTGCTTACCTATTCTTGCTTATGCCATGTACTAGTAGTGGCTGATGCCTTTCTCACACGACTCATACTCAGGTGACTCATTCTCATGACTCGGACTCAGGTGACTCATTCCTAGGATCGGTACTTACGGTTGTGGCACATGTGACTCATACTGATACCTACAGTACGCTTTGACTCAGTACTAGTAGGTCTAATTATAGGGGACCCCTCTAGGTATATAAAGAAGCCCTGTAGCTACTATGTACCTTAAGTCTGACTTGGCTTGTATCGCAATCACATCCCCTGAACTTCTAGGGCTAGACCAAGGTGACTATCTTGGTCCAGTCTCAGCTATTAGTCTGATTTGGCAGCCGGTCCTTACCCACCTGCCATCTAAGACTCAGACCTTGACTGCATCACTGAGAAGCCTCATCTACTTCAAGAACTTGCTCATCTCCTTGAACATCTATTCCTCAGAAGGGAAGCTTACCCCTTAGGAGGACAGTTACAAGTCTAGAGGAAACAAGGCAGCCTCGTTCGTAGTCGTGAGGGACCGAGTCCCCAGAACCAGATAGAACTTGAACCAGACAACTAGCGAACTCATCTGCGAATCCTCACTGAGGATCAGGAGCTCCAGAGCCACCTACGAAACCTCACTCTACTCAAGTCGAGTCTTAACGCTCTTGCGAGCGTTGCAGCAACCCTTGATCCCTGCAAGCTCAACCTGTTCAACCCCATCATGGGATGAATATTATTCCCCCAATCATTGCTGGCAAAGGCCCTAGCAATAGGCAGCTTACCATGGCCCTCAGGCCTCCCAATGCTAACACAGGGATCAGGGACAAGTACTGCAACCTCTGCAAGGTAATGGAGGACCATGGCTTGGTCTGCCCCAAGACCAACAGGTGCATCTGGTGCTGGGTGGTCAGGCACATGTCAGCAGACTGCAAGGACCTGCATGAATAATGCTTGATAGACTATGGGTGTCAAGTCCTGATGGGGCATGAGGCCTTTGGGGGGGATTGCCCCAGGGCTTACCACAGTAGGGGAATGGACTGGTGGGAAATGACTGATGAGATATACCAGTTTGACTAGGTCATATGGGAATGACCTTCTAGGAGGGGTATGATGTAACAACCCTATTTTTCATTTTCTATGCTTACCTGTTCCTGCTTACATCATGTACTAGTAGTGGCTGATGCCTTTCTCACATGTAGGGTGTAGCACGGGTCACACTGCGGGTCACTTCAGCGACACCGTACCTGTGACCCGTTACACCGTACCCGTAATCATACCATACCTGTCAGGACAGGTTAAACCTGCAGGTTTGATCTCATCACCGCGGTGTCTTAACACCACGGTTATACCGTTGACACCGTGCCACATAAGTATTAAAAAAGATATATTAATTCATATACACTATTTACTACTGTAAGTTAAAGGTACATAAATACAAAGAACCGGGCAAGCCCAGCTGAAGAGCAAAGGGGGACGCTGACGGGGAGGGTTTATATACCCCAGGGCATGCGCATGGACCATTTGGCCTTGTGTGCAGCCACGCCGTGTCTCGTGATGCACTATTTACCTATGTTTGTACTCGCTTTCGTTCGTTCGTGTGTTCAACTTCAACACATCTCACATGTGACACGCGTGACAACAGGACACAATGAATGGAAATGGCGCCACAACACGCAGTAAACGACACGCAGTAAATGCCACGACGAGGCCCAACAAACGCCGCGAAGATAAGGCGCGACGAACGAACGACGACACACGAAAATGGGGCCTGACAACACACGAAACGAGGGCCCGACAACACAAAGACAGGGCCCGACAACACACGAAAAGAGGGCCCAATGACACACGAAGATAGGGCCCGATGACACACGAAAAGAGGGCCCGACGACACGCGAAACCAGGGCGCAATGACACGCGAATACAAGGTGCAACAAGGCGCAGCGAACGAATACCGAAACGAGGCAACAAGAGTGCCGCGATGGCACGCAACTCAAGGTGCGAGGACACGCGACTCACGAACAGTGTAACAAGGCACGACAACGGGGCGCGGCGCAACATACAGCGCAACAGCACACGAAGGCAAGGCGCAGCGATGGAACTCATAGGGGCACAGACAGGGGTTGAATGTATCTAGCTAGTTGTTTTGTAGTTTACTACTGTCTGTGAAATTGAAAGTTTTATCTTCTATTGGTGTGACTGGCAAGCAAAAGATTTGTGAGTGAGAAGAAATGCAAGACACCGTCAATACCTGTAACACCGCCAAAACAGGTACGGTGTGCCACAGGTGGCCGATTTTGGACACCGTACCTGTACCTGTCAAACCTGTGGGCTGTTTACCACAGGTTGACCCTTACCTGTGCTACACCCTACTCACATGACTCATACTCAGATGACTTATACTTATAACTCAGACCCATGTGACTCATACCTAGGATCAGTACTTACAGTTGTAGCACACATGACTCATACTCATACCTACAGTATGCTTTGACTCAGTACTAGTAGGTCTATTTATAGGGGACTCTTCAGGTATATAAGGATGCCCAGTAGCTACTATATACCTTAAGTCTGACTTGGCTTATATCACAATCAACCCCTCTAACTTCATAGGTATCTGGGAGAGGTCACTACCTTTGCCCTGATACATAATTTGGACTGTTGAAGTGAAGATCTCTCACTACCTCAAGATCTACTTCCTCTTTTTAGGATATTTCATCTACCTTAAAGGAGCACATTGCCCTCAGAAGGTTAGTTATGAATCTAGAGGAATCAAGGCAGCCTTGTTTGTGATTGTTAGGGGTAGATGCCCAACATTAAGATAGGACTTGAACCAGATGACCCACAAACTTGTCTGTGGACTCTCAGAAAGAGTCAGAGCTCCAGAACCACCTCAGAAATCCTTTCCTTGCTTAAGTCAAGCCTTAACACTCTTGTGAGCATTGCACCCCACCCTCAGATTACAATTCTGTACATAATATTATCTTGTGCAATCTTTTGCTAAATGCACTCTAAGGCTTGATTGGAATAAACAGAATCTCAATAGTGGGCATAATTAAGAAGGAAAGTCTGATCTAGAGTTAGTTTGGTGTTAAGGGTTTAAAAGGGTATTATAGATGAAGCAGAATAGGAGCTGTGTCAGGATTTGTGTAAGAGTAAGCCTAGAAGGGTCACAGGTGTTTCAAGGGCCAGGGGGAACCACAGAAAAGGCTAAAATACTGGGGTTTTTAGCTTTAAGATGTCAGCAACAAAACTGTTGTCGCAAAATCGGGAGGGCCATTATAATTGATCGGCATTTCACTGACGTTGTAAGCGAATTATAAGCGAATTATAAATCGGTTAAAAGATCAGGGCACCTTATTATGACCAATGCATCGTAAATCAATGAATTATAAAGGCCTTATCAAAAATTTATCTCCCTGGTAATCAAACCTGGGGAATCTTAATGATATCCATATAATTATATAAGGAGGCTACTGATTATGATCACTTCTTATCAGTAGTGTGAGTATCTTATCTAAGATCGCTTAGCGCCTCGGTAGGCTTTGTTGATTGTCTCACACACCTCCCTTCTTTCCGACTACGTGTGCCTCCTCTTTTGCCCCTGCATCTAAAATGCCAAGAGCCCCGAGACAGCAACCACTCGGGAAACAATATTGTCCCGTCTGCAACGGCCAGTTCCATCCGAAGGCAATTACCTCTCACTACAAGAAGTGCGAGTGTGAGAAAAGGGCCGCAGATGGGTTAAGAGAATATGAACATGATATGACAGAACAGCTGTATGCACGATTTGCAGGTGCGTTGTGCTCTGTCCTTTACATATGTAACTTATTTATGTACTCTCTTTCTAGCTCTTGGCGGGTCCAAAAGAGAAACCGTGAGTGATGATCGTGGCATCGTCAGTTCTTCGGAGCCCCAGAACCTTCCGGACATAGAAAGTAAGGAAAAACCCACTCACACTATTGCTTTCACACCAACACTTTCTTTAGTATCCTACCCCGATCTACCATCGCCCACCAGTATGACAGATGGTGCCACCATTGACGAGATACGAATGGAATATCACCCTAGGAGCCAGAAGCATGACAGGGTTTGCCCCTTTGAGGATTATGGCTCTGGGTCGACCAAGCGCAAATGCCCCACTGCTGTCGATTCAGAGCCCTGGTGGCCAAATTTCAACTCTCGGGAGGACTTCCTGTACACGGAACTCACTCTTCAGGCTAATCTTAACAGTGAAACATCGGAAAAGTTGATAAAGCTCATCAATTGGTGCATAGATGGCAAAGGTACATTCACATACAAGAGCCATGCAGATGTTGAGAATGCGTGGAAGCGTGCATCTTCGACGGCGACGCCTGTAAGTCAGATATGATCTGGCACTGAAGGACTGATGTATTTTCAATGTAGTTCGAGGTATCTGTTGTGTCTGTACCATACAAAAATGAAGTAAAAACATTTGACGTTCCTCATTGGTCTCTCTGGAACTGGGCGACGGATCTTATCTCGCATCCACAACTTGTGCAGCACTTTCATTGGGATGCGGAAAGAATATACAGATCCAATGGCCAGTCTTCCACTCGCATTTTCCATGAACCATGGACTGCGGATGCATTCTGGGATGCTCAGGTACGTGTCTGAATTATCTGGTGCTCTGAAAATTTATACATGCCACATAATCAGTCACAGATTCCCGAAGGTGGTAGTCCACTCTGTTTCATCCTTTACGCAGACAAGACCAAGCTATCCAGCTTTGGCACAACAATGGGCTACCCTGTTATTGCCCGCTGTGCAAATCTCCCCGCCACGATTCAAAATGGGAATGGTTTCGGTGGGGGGCACATTGTTGGGTGGCTGCCAATTGTAATGTCTTGTATTGGTTTATCTTTTGACTTTCATGATTAATTCTTGAAGATTCCTGAGGATGCGAAAAAAGAAAAGAAGCCGGCCTACATCAACTTCAAGCGTGCTGTCTGGCACCATGCGTTCTATACCATAATTGCATCAATCGTTGAATTCTCAAAGACAGGACATTGGTTCAGATGCGGTGATGGTGTTGTGCGCTGGCTATTTCCCATCCTTCTCATTTTGTCTGCAGATTATGAGGAGCAGTCCGTGTCATCTGTCACCTTACGCTTTCGATGACTGATCTATCATCTGCAGATGCACTATGGCTCTAATTCGCGGAACAAACTCTAAACGACCATGCCCCATCTGTCTCGTCAAGGCCGAAGAACTCGTTGATATCGGAAGCACGTCGATGCTACGGACGGCCTTCGGCATGCAGCAACTTGTTGAGAAAGCACGTAGAATAAGCAGAGCCTCAAAGCGCGACAAGTTGCTCTCAAAATTTGGCGTTTGTGAGGTCGATGTGAGTGACCCTAAATTTTATTACGCAGTGCCTGTACCAATTAAAGTAACTAGAATGTCTTTTGGTCTCTTCAAAACTCGGATCTGCACTGTGCTCTCTCGTTTGACAGGCTTCATTCGAACAATACTGGCTTATTTGGCCATCACCTCTGGGAAAGATTTAAAACGTTGATCGGGAGGTATGGTCGCGAGCAGGTAGCACAAGTTGACACCCAGTAATTATTCTTTTTGTCTTTACTCACATGAGGCTTGCTTGACCTAATCTTCTAGATTCGATGCTATTCCTCGCTGGAGTGGTTTAAATCATTTCCGTGGAGTCATGACTGTGTCATTTACTGATGGCACGAAGTTTGAAGACATATTGAAGGTGTGCTGCTTCTCTTAATATCCCTGCTATCGTCCTTAATGTCATCCCAGCTTATTGTCTTTGTCGCGTACAATGTTGTCCCAAGGGACGATAAGGAAGGTTGGGCCCTCCTTCGCTGCATGCGCAGCTTCGCTGTTGTGGACCTGTACCTTTCGTTCGAAGCCCATACGGAGCAAACCCTGGCTGCTTGCCAGCGTGAACTGAATAACTTTGCACAGCGAATGACAGTACGGAAACTGTTATATCAATGCCGTTTATTCATGATGTCTACTGATAATGACTGTCCTTTCTAGCAATATATCCGTCTATCTAACAAGGCGTCAGAAGACCGGGGCGAAGAGGGAAAATCGTGGAACTTTCCGAAGATGCACGCATTGGTACATAGCCTTGACGACATAAAAGCAAAGGGTGTCTCCCGAAATTATAACACGAAGCCAAACGAGAAGCTCCATGGGCCACTCAAGAAATCATATCTGTTGAAAACGAATTTCAGAAACGTGGCGCCTCAGGTTGATTTCTGCTACATGAAATATCACAGTACTCTCACACGCCGGCTTAGATATTAGAGGCTGAGCATCGTAGATTTATCTCATCATTGATCCGCACCCATCTCAATGAGATCGATGCCAGCGCAGGTGACGACGCTGTCGGCAATATCTATGAAGGTCCATCATCGTACTCGTCCCAAAACATCGCACTCGGCCCAGAATTGCACGGGAAACTGCTTGTCGATGGCCACATTACGCTGCGCTCACAGCAGTCACCTGTTTCCCTCGCCTCCATGGGAGGTTCTTTCCATACCCAGCTTTCCGTTTGGCTCGCCAAAGCATTGGCCGATCTCGATATCCTTTTGCCGTGCACGGTCAAGTTGTGCCCAGGTGATCTTGTGAGCGACGTTCATACTTGTTATCACGTGTCCTTTGACACCATCTAGATTACCGAATACAGATCTCTTAGGGTCATCTATGAGTCCAAGGTCGACTTCAATCAATACGACAGCCTGGTCTATTGCAGTCCGAAATTCCATCACCAGGAACAGTGTGACTTTGTCATTGTCCAGACCACCAGTGGCTGCATCTTCGCCCAACTGGTCTTCATATTTTCTTGTTCCATCGCCAACAAGATATTTACGATCTGCTTGGTTCTACCACTCGATGCCCCCATTTCTACACCACCTATTAAAGATCGTGAACTGGGACTCCGCCGTGTCTGCGCGCGTGCAAAACCTGAGTTCATCTTTGCTCGATGTATCATCCGTGGTGCGCCGCTGATTCAGGACTGCGATAAGTCTGGCGACTACTTCATCATGGATGTTGTGGATCACACAGGAGATATTTTTCTCCGTTGCAATGAGATATTTACTCAGTAACTCAGCCTCTGTTGCAGTACTTGACATGTGACCTATGGATGCCTCTCTTTTTGCAGAGAAATGACATGTTGACTCCGATATCCCACACTGGCAGCCTTCAGAATTAATGACTTTTACAGATCTTCATTAAGCGACCCTCACTACTGGCCCAGAATTCGCAATCAAAGAACTGTTCCTGAACTCAATGCCATATGCTAATCATCTTCTCACAGGTAGTTGCGACTGCTGTTCCAGAGAGCACCGAACCAGATGACGTCTCCGTTACTGTCAAGACCTCCTTGTCGGCCGATGTTTGTTCGTTCTCATAGATCTCATTTAGGGGGCGAAAAGAACTTTCAGCGACAGTCAGAAGCTCCAGAAATTGCCACTCCCTATAGCCATACGTGCTAATAAGGGGAACATCGTCCGTCATATATACATGGTATTGTTGCCCCCTAAATTTGGCCCTCCTCCTGACCACCAGCCTTCATGTTCTCTCCAAAAGAGAACGCGATGTCGAGGCGGCTAACCGGGCGGCTAGCCTCGTCCCACGAATTCTTTTCGAATCTGATCGACCAGTTCACATATCTGGTTATCTTAGAATGAAGGTGAGTTTAGTGGTTGAAAAATTAAAACCCATGACTTACCAACAAAAAACCTCCGACGACGGCAATTACTTGTATGAGGACTCGAAGCGAAAGTCCCGTAAGTGGTACGTTGAAGACTTGCATTTAGTGATGAAGTTGTCAATGGGTGGTGCGCGAAAAAAGATTGAATTCCGAGTCGAGGCGAAGAGTCGATTCAGAGATTCGAGGTGTGGATGAAGGGTCGAGAGGCGCGTGAAACGCGGAAGTCGAACCCGCACGCAGCAAGCGCCAGCGCGCTCCATCGGGTACCAAGTCGAGCTTGTGTCAATACCATTCTACCGTCAGTGAGGACTTTTTTCTTTATACAAATGACACGTCATCATCAACTATGAAGACCATCTCCTTTCCGACCCGGACTATAATTACCAGGATGGTCCCGGGCGTAATAGCGGGTATTTATCAGAAGCTCGAATCGTTGAACCGTGCATGGGCTATTAGTAGGGGTGGATCGGCGCCGAGGCCGCAACGCAGCGAAGAGGGACCAAGTGAGTTCTTTCCCGTCTCTGGAGATATCTTAAGTTCTGATGGCGTGCATGTTCGATTCGAAGCCTTACAACGTCGGCAGAGATGACACTTTAAATCATCGCCGCCAGACAGGGAACAGAACATTTTCTGGACCTCGACCACAAACCCACGTCGGATTCAGGGGAGCTGACGGTCCAGGGGCTCACAGTCACGCAGGTGCAGCAGCAGCCGACGGCGAAGAACATCCTGTCCGGTACGTCAGTCAACCACTCGACGATATCCGAAACATTTCGATATTTGGGAGCTCATCTTTAATGTCATCAAGTGTACCAGACGAGGATCTTTTGTTACCGTCGCGTGTATCCATCAACTCAAAGAACCTCATCCTCAACATGGAAACTTCGCCCGAGGCACAAAAACCTTCGCCAATATCCCCATCATCGTCATCCGCCATCGTTCTCTGAATCTAGAGACATCTCAGCGTTGACTCTCGAATTTTCTCGGCCCGTCTTTCACTGTCATCGCCCAGTCAAGCTGAGCTCCGCTCTCCAGACACGGAGTATCTGGAATGGGAATTAAAGATTCGTTGTGTGTGATTGTTACTGATACAGCGCCGACGAAAAGTGGGAGATGTCGGGAGACGATCGCAAAACAATAGCATTAGGGAATGCGCCAACAACGCGGATTCGAGCACAAGCAGGGAGAGCGGCGCAAGTTTGGTAGGAGCTTCCAAGACGGACAAAGTAAGTGAGACAATCACCTAGGTGATATGCGCACTGATCTGACCCAATTGTTGCCAGATTCAGAACCTCCTACATATTTCCCGAGCTCGCCTAATGGTGTATCCCCTGTATTAATACTCCCAGCACCTAACGAAGCTTTGCAGAACTATGGTGGCAATGCAAAGTTGTTCCCATTCCCTGCCATTGACATCTTCTCTGGTGTCAAGAGAAAAGAGGAAGAACGACGTAATTTACTTGTAGTAACGACCTATCACTCAACGCATCGTCTCTCAGATATAGCACCCCCTCTCTCAGTCAATGGATGAATTCTGTCATAAGTTCGGGGTCTGATCCTCATTGTCTGCCCTCAAACTTCTCTGGAGACTATTACTCGATTCAGAGATCGGAAGTTATCACACCAAGTGTTGGATACGTGCTTATTTCAAAGGTTCAACCTAGTCTAAGGGAACACACCACCATAATTGTCATCACTGTCTACCTGTACAACCCAGCCAGACCCCGCTTCCTTGCCCACTCCGAATAATTCTGGATGGCTTTAATTGTTGGCAAGTTACCCACTAATCGAGAAGGTGCCCTCCGCGCAGATCCATCTCAGTCACCCCTGCCTTTATTTCCCGGCCTACACCAGCCAGTTTCATCCCCTGTTCTCGTCTCTTAGTCAGAATTGACCAATGTGAACAGAAAACTGTCTGATCTGTTCGATGCTGGGAAAGAGAGCTAGCATTTAATCAGGTTAGTCTGAGTCGCCGTGAGGAAGATTCTACATTATCTCATAAACTTGCTGCACACCCGGACAATTAAAAGGTGTCAATGTGTTCTTACTATATAATACAGTCGCTGGCACGCACCATCGGCGGCACACCCACATATCGATCTAGTAATGCCATGTGTGGCCCCGGGCCCCTGGACCATTTCTCCGAATCTATCGAACTTATTAATAATAGAATAGAATGAAACTATTCTAAAGATTCTTCTGAATCAGGTGCAACCTTGGAAGGACGAGAAGAACGTCGCAAGTTCTTAGGAGTCCAAGGTGTTTAAATTAGTAGTCTAAGCATCAATAGAACAGAGATGAATGGCGGATTCCGCCGTTGTGTCAGACAAATGATTAGTAATTATTATACAGTATGCGATCTACGTTATAGTAATAATAATAAGCCACGTGTGGCGCTGTAGCGGTCCCAGAGTCTGCCCGTGTCATCACACATTCCTCCCTCGATCGACTTCATCTTGCAGGCTGCCAGGCTCCATATCGGATTGTGCATTAGCATTTGCGTATCTCATTCTTCCGGCACTCATCATGGTGCGCATCGACACCATTGCGGGGACTTGTGGGGACTAGTACAGTGCTGGTGACTTGCGAGCGTTCATCTATCGCTCCCGTATCCAAACTGAGTTAAAGTGTATCTTCCTGTCCATAATTTCAGTCTAGAACATTCACTGAATGTTTTTTTATGTCACCAGAGCCCCTCTTCCCTCAACGACGCGACGCCTATGAGGGCATATCGATGAAGGTGTCCCCACCACGAGGCTGCCTCCATTCCGCAAATGACTAATTACAATCGCCCCGCCGTGATTCTAATTGATTAGAATCGGTTCTAACAGGATTGTATGTACGGTAAGGATGGATCAAAGGTCACAAAGGTATCACTAATTGTCTCCCTCTTCACCATGCCCGATTTGTGTCAACACGAACAAAAACACACACTTTTTTGTACGTCAAGAAACGTACTTGCTGCCTAAGTGCCAGGTATTTAAGGACATCATTTCCTCTCTTTCATCGCTTCTCATTGTCAGTCCCCCTTCCCTTAGGATCTGTACATCAATTATGGCAACTTCCAACAGCGAGTCTATCAGCAGCCATGCATCGGACAAAGATGCCTCTCCTTTTCTTGCTCATGGGACTACACAGCCTTGGTCTCTGGATTGTTTCGGCAATGCTCCCAAAGAGGATCTGGTTGGCGTGAGTCCTCTATCACTTACTTTTTGTTAACATTGTATTAATTAAGCCCCACTTCTACTCGCGATGCATCAGGCCATGAGGAGCTCTCAACTCAAACACCAAGATCTCCTTGACGAACTGAAGGAGCTGAGGGCTGAGAACTCGGCGCTCTCAGCCAATAGCTCAACTGGGAGAAAGTCCAGGCCATCGTTGAGCTCCGAGGAGAAGGCGATTCAGCATGTGGGGGGCATGTTTGCTTTTGCACATGAACTCTTTTTTGAACGTACAACGATTGACAAGACATATACACCTGGAGTTATAGATACGAGCCATCCTGGCCGCTATGATACAGGCGATACTCAGGAGGCCGCAGCCCTTGCGGAGCTGTATGAATCTGTTTTGTCGGTTGTCTACACTGCTCTTTCAACACCATTGCGCAGGGAGTCGTTCAAAACACTTGTAAGTTTACTTTCTTTGACATATCCCAAACTGACATTTCCCACCAGTTCATGTCACAGCACGGGAGAGAACACGGCCAGCTTGTCTTCCTAGCACGCGACATTGCGGGCAAGGTCCTTGAGCTTGGCCCCAGAGCTCAGGCACTTATAGCTAGTGCGAATTCAGCATCTGATCGTAGCCAAAGCACGGAGCTACAAACGCTCCTTCAGGACCCAAAGAAACCAGAAGAGATGTATCCTCTATTTCCACCCATACTTTTTGCCGACAAAAATTGCGAGAATCTTGGGGGCTTGTTTCAAACGGAATGGCTCGCAAAGGTACGTCATTGAATCTGTCCTATGCTTACGTCGCTGACCTTATCTCAGTATATCAAGGCAGTATTGTTTGGCAAGGCATCGATCAACGATGGCGACCCTGGTGGGAGGCGTCCACTGAAACATGTGTTGTGGGGCATTGGGGAAACCACACCAGGCATGATAGCTGCTGCAGCCACAATTGTATGTTTATGAACTTCTTTTTTGTCTGGTATCTACATTGCTAATATTGCGCTATGCTACAGCTGTGCTTTATCTGTGGCCCTGACCCTACCTTCAACACAAAGGGAGCTGTGAGCAGTGTTGATTGGGGCAGACGCTTCTCCCAATACAAATACACAATCCTCTGCTTTCCAGCTGAGCGTCGCACTGAGCTGTTGGCTTGGTATAACGACAAAGTTTTCCGAGGTGACACCAGACCATCTACGCCAATGAACACATTGGAGTCTTCAAATAAGATTCAGACTAGGGAAATTGAAGACCTCATCCGGCAACTCCACACCACTGATGTTGAGCAGTCTGCTTCACCTCCTCCCTTGCCATGTCTTGATGTGTTGCCCACTCTGTTAAGGCTGTAGCAGGCCTTGGACTGGAGAGCTTGCTGGAGCGAGGTCAAGCGGACCCTAGCAAGCTATCAGAGGGAGAAGAGGGAGTAGATACGCTCGCTCTTC
>QFEY01002020.1:2296-19870 GCA_003316435.1 Russula virescens | reverse complement strand
TGCTTATGCTCTGCCTTCCATCTCTGCATGTTTCTATTCGTTTTAATGACCCACTCGATATACTCCTTGATATCCTCTTTTTGTCCACTCTCGTCGTGTAATGAAATGGATCGGAAAGACTTGGACTCAAGGATAGCCTTGATGTCAGCCTCGGGACGGCTAGTAACGCATATACGTAGGTTCGGGTATTGTGACTCGATAAGTTCATCCAAAAGCATTAGGACCTTCTCGCGGGGGGACGATAGAGATGATGTGTTTGGACATTCGTCCAAGCCATCCACAATCAGGAAGATCGGCGCCTGTCGTGGGAGTTCTATGATGTCCTTAAAACAACGGAAAAGAGTGTCGTCACTGGGTTGTCGAGTACCATTGTCATGCTCCAGATAGAACTTGGAAAGAAGGTCGTAGCAGGAATCGGATTGGCGACAAAGCTGGGCCAGCACAGAAGATAGAAGCCCGCGGCGGTCCTTCTTCTGATTTTCTCGAAAGTCATGATAAAACATGGCGAGTAACGCGAGCCCAGATTTACGCATAACCTCGATCTCTTCAATAATTGTGGAACTGACCGACACAGTAAGTCTTCAAAGACAGGATATCAGAGGGTTAACCTACCAAAGTACACTTTTTCCGGAGCCCGCTGCGTAAGAAAGAAAATAGCTATCAGACTGTGAGGAAGTAAGCGCTTATGACCGACTGACGTTTGCCGTGAATCCACAGTAGAAGAGACGTCAGTCCAGGGGATTTCCATTCTGAGAACCTGCTGCCCTGAACGAACCACACCGCAGTCCCTGAATGGTACGATTCGCGTGCAATGTTGTGATTTTTCCATGGATCGGGAGGAGAGAGCCAACTTCGAATATCTCTATGCAACTTGTCGCCTACCAGACATTTTCAATGATTCCAGTCAGTAATGGCAACGTAAGGAAACAGCTGACGTTTCGACTTGTTCTTGGTGCTAGCCATTTCATGCAGGATTTCTAGTACTTGGTTAAACAGGTACTAGCCGGTTGTCGTCAAAGACACCTACCGAGGGCTTCTTGGACACCGCCAAGGGATACCTTGCCGTCTAGACGGGGCGATATTCGAGACGGTACATTACAATCTGAGCGCGTTTGCTTACCGTCAATGACAATCCTCATACCCTGGACGAGACCATAGACTACCTCGAGTGTCTGAGCAGCCGTAGCTCGAGCCTCATCATGAGTCAGTCGGTCCAACCTATGAAGGACTGCCTCAACGTCCTTCTCTCCAAAAACTTTCTTTACAAACTTAACTACGATACACTCAAAAAAGGAAACAACGCAAACAGGAATTGACTCACTTGTTCGCCCCTGTCTGAGCTCCTTCGTTGCGACAGCGAGCGTCGAGATCAACTCAATGATGATCTTGACCATCATCTCGTCCATTGGTGGCGAAGGGGGGATCTGTGTGTATATATCGAGACGAACAAGGAAATGTTCAATCGACTCGAGCAAGTCGACGAGTGCATCATAGCTGTCTATCATACCCTTGGCGGCCTAGTTCGTTTGGATGTCATAAGGATATCATATAGTAACTGAAGAACGGCACATACAGCAAGTAGGATGGCGAGACCAGCGTGTATTGCTTTCACAGGTGGGAATGACTGTAGAAACCGTCAACGTTGCGGCACACGCCATTAGCGTCTGGTAACGTACCAGGTCGATGCCAAAGGCAAGGGAGGCAGTGGCAGAAAGTCCGGTTAAAATCGTCACAGTATTCTTTATCGATTTCATAACTCGATCATTTCCTCGAGTTTCATTAAAGGCCTGTGCTTGGCCTTGCAGAACAGTGGTGATAGAGTCGACGGATTCACAACTCTGGAGCTGGATGGCGAGTGGGTGGTTGACCAATGGGACGCCTGCCTTTTTTTCATAAGCCTGCAGCGCAGACTCGAATAGCCCACGAAAACGGGTGGATCCTGACTGGTCGGCCATATCGGGAGTATGGATGGAGGCCAGTTGGTTCAGTGTGAGTCTGTGGTCTGTGAGGAAATGATAGTAGGATGATGTGGCGGGTAGAGTTGGGGCAAGGACACCGCCTCGCGTATTTTTTTCGCACGCAGGCACGAGGTGATCGGCGGGAACAACAACTACCCGAGCACTCCCGAGCGAATAGGCGCCAGTAGTGCGGTTACAGCGCGCTGTGATTGTGGTAATTTGTGAAAGATTATCGAAAATTGTTATTAGTGCCAGCGCCCTCAGTGGGGATGTCGGTCGTCCAGAGGGCAATTAACGATGACTGAGTAACTTGGTGAGACGGGTAGCAACTTGAAGAGATCTTGAGAAGACAACATCGTTCGAGTTGGTTAGCTCGTTAGACCCGATCTTCTGAGAGGAGAGGTCAGACCTGAAGAGAAAAATTTGTATTTCGGTACATAATCTACGATGCAGTAAAAAGTGAACGATCGTACATCACAGTAATAGTTAATACACATAGACTGGAGACAACAAGGCCGAAGAAACCATTAATGAATGGCACTATGTAGTCCTGTAGCACAAGTTCTACCAGCGCTATAACTTAGTAACTTCATAGGATTCTGTAGGACGTATTTTCAAAGTCACGGTGACGAAAGAACCCCGGCCATGTTTAAGGTCCGCTTCCGTCAGTCCGGGCAGTGTCCGGGCCCTCCGTTACACAGGCGCCGACACGACAAAGGAAATTTCCTTTTTCTCGTCCCGCCTTCAAAGCTACACAAACGCTCTTCCCGTCAACGACACGCCACACCTCATGGGCGATGCGCGCTACCACGGTCATGCCTTCAAAGCAACTTAAATACCGCCTTGCTTTTAGGCATCTGGCAAGTGAGCCCTAGTTACCTCACCACCACCTATCTGACTTAACAGCGATTCATCGCATTTACGGCCCTCATCATGCTCGCGATGGCATTTCTCGGCCTCACAAACACTGCCCATATGCCCCCACAAAATGACAAATATGGTCCTGGCGCCATTGCTCGCCAGCTTTGCGCATTTCTTCCTCGGTGGTATCATGAGCGAATTCCTGCAATCGCCGCTTCCTGTATGTCGACCACATTCGATGGCATTCGTCTTCCTGACGTATAACGTCTCCCCAATACAAGCCTGTCCGCCTAGGTTATGCATAACTTGCAACACGAAAAGCGCTCTCTTCAACCACACCATCGAGCACCACAACGTGAATGACGACACACAAGCCTTCCGCAGCATTGCATCCGCCCTATCCCAATCGCACCACTTCCCACCCTCACCGCCTCGTGCTGAGAGTGACCCGGACTCTGCTGACACTGCCTCACGTTAGCGGGAATACTCAAGGACATTTCATCTTCACCGCCCCCCATCATTCCTGACCCGTCAGCAAGAAAAAGTAGTCTGCCTACGTTCGAAAGTATCTTGTCCCCACGCCCATCTCCTCGCTCACCATTCGCAGTTGGCTCGCCGCCATTTCTTTCCCTTCCCCACTCTTCTCCCTCACGCTGTCCATACTTTTCCGTGGTTAATATAATACGTCATATGTATCGTGCTGGTCCATCAATATAACAGTCCAGCCGATCCATCCTCTTCTCTGCATACTGTCTTCGAGTTCTGTTGCGATGTTTTCCAAATTGGTTCTAGATGTTCTCGTTGGGCATTAGAGAAAGTCACGGTGTGTCCGGGTACTGAGTCCTCTTCACTTCCTACGCTCACGTGTACTCGGATCATCGAGTTGGAGCTGAATTGTTTTATTTCGCAACGATTTCACTCTGCAACACTGGTAGATGTCCCCACATGTCCGACCACGGGTCAAGCACGTAGAATGGGCGGAATTTTGCGGGAAATTTTGCGGGAAAAACGGACAAGGCAAAACGAGTCTACACCCTGATCGAATCCGACAAGCGTTCGCTTAGAGGGTCAAACCCAGGAATATTGTGTATAGAAAAGTCTTCGACTCAGAGGTGTGAGAAGCGTGAAACTGCCCGTTCGGTGAATTACGGTAAGTATCGAAGGACAAACATGTATCAGAAACGGACTGATGAGCAAGGATCACACTTCGTCAGGACATATTACTATGCAGGGTAATTTTTGGGGTTGGACGGATCTCTTGGTCCACAAAGTGTTACACTCCGAGTGGCGCCATCTAGGAAATTGGTGAGAAATGCGCACGTGAGAAACAGTGTGCTATTCAACAGGATGATGCCATACCGTAAAACAGCGTCTACGATTTGATATAATCTGATTCGTGTCATCGTGTATATGGACCGCTAAATCTTCGAGGCTGCCGTCTTGGCGCCTTGCTGAGAGAGGAAACGTACCAAGTCCTCACGACCGTTGCGAGATGCTCGATCTAGTGGGGTTGAGCCATCCTTGTCCTGGGCCATCAGGTCGGCACCTTGCCCTATGAGGAACTCCGCGAGATCCATATGACCTTTGCGCGACACCAGATGCAGCGGAGTTGACCCATTTTTGTCTCGGGCTGTCACATCAGCACCGTGCTCGACGAGAAACTGTGCGAGGTCGATACGACCAATGACCGACGCCAAATGCAGTGGAGGTGGCCGACGCCGTGTGGAATCGATAGAACCAATAACCGACGCCAGATGCAGTGGAGTCGACCCATGATTGTTCTGGGCTGCAACGTCGGCACCATGATCGAACAGGAAGCACGCGAGATCCACATGACCATTGACTGCTGCCCGGTGTAGTGGAGTCGATCCATGCTTGTCCTGGGCTGTTGCGATGGCACCATGTTCAATAAGGAACTGTGCCAGATACAAATGGCCATTGAGTGATGCCCAATGCAGCGGAGTCGTCCCGTGTATGTCTGGGGCTGTCACGTCTGTGCCATTCTCCACGAGGAACCATGCGAGATCCACATGACCTTTTCGCGACGCCTGATGCAGCGGGGTCGAACCATAATTGTCCCTGGCTGTCGCGTCGGCGCCGTGCTCAACAAGGAATCGTGCAAGATCCAAATCACTATTTTGCGATGCCCGATGCAGCGGGGTCGAACCATAATTGTCCCTGGCTGTCGCGTCGGCACCGTGCTCAACAAGGAATCGTACAAGGTCCAAATCACCATTTTGAGACGCCCGATGCAGCGGGGTCAAGCCACGCTTGTCCCTGGCTGTTGCGTCGGCGCCGTGCTCAACAAGGAACTGTGCGAGATCTAAATGACCATGCTGCGACGCCCGATGCAATGGAGTTTCTCTATCCTTGTTCTGGGATGTCACGTCCGCGCCATGCTCGATGTGGAACTGTGCAAGATCTACATAGCCATTAAGCGATACCTGAAACAACGGTGTCTCTCCGTTCTTGTCTCGGACTGTCGCATCGGCGCCGTGCTCGACGAGGAACCGTGCGAGATCCAAATGACCATCGACCGCTGCCAGATGAAGCGGAGTCTCCCTGTCCTTGTTTTGTGCTCTTGGGTCGGCCCCTTGCTCGACGAGAAACCACACAAGATCTACATGATTCTTGAGTGACGCCCAATGCAGTGGAGTCTGGTCGTTTTTGTTCTGGGTTCGCGGGTCGGCGCCGTGCTCAACGAGGAAACGTGCGATATCCAAGTAACCACTTTGCGACGCCTGATGCAGCGGTGTCTCCCCGTCTTTATTCTTGGCTCTTATGTCGGCATCACGATCGACGAGAAACCGTGTGAGACCCAAGTGACCATATCGCGATGCCCAATGCAGCGGGGTCTCCCCGTCCTTATTCTGCGTCTTCACATCGGCACCGTGATCGACGAGAAACCGTGCGAGATCCAAGTGCCCACGGCCCGATGCCAAATACAGAGGCGTCTCCCCATCCTTGGTCCGTGCCGTCACATCGGCCCCCTTGTCGACAAGGAACTGCGCGAGATCCATATATCGCCCATGTGTTTGCGTTGTGTGATGAAGCGGAGTCCTCCCATCCTTATTTCGGGCTGTTAGGTCGGCGCCATGACCAACGAGGAACCGTGCGAGGTCCAAATAACCCCTGAACGATGCCTGATGTAGCGGTGTCGTTTCATTCTTATCCTGGGCTGTTGCGTCGGCGCCATTCTCGACAAGAAACTGTGCTAGATCCGAGTGACTGCCCGATGCCGAATGCAGCGGTGTCTGCCCGTCCTTGTTCGAGGTTGCCACGTCGGCACCGTGTTCAACGAGGAACTTCGCTAGATCAAAGTAACCATATCGCGATGCATCATGAAGCGGCGTCCTCCCGTCCTTGTCCTGGGCTGTCGCGTCGGCACCATGCTCAATGAGGAACCGTGCGAGATCCAAGTGGCCATAGCACGACGCCCGACGCAGCGGCGTATCCCCGTGCGAGTTCCGGGCTGTCACGTCGGCGCCGTGCTTGACGAGGAACTGTGCGAGATCCATGTGACCGTTGTATGACATATAATGCAGTGGAGTCGACCCATCCTTTGTCTCAGCCGTCACGTCGGCGCCGTGCTCGACCAGGAACTGTGCAGAGTCAACGTGTCCAATACTCGACACGTGATGCAGCGGAGTCTCCCAGATCTTGTTTCGGGCTGTCGCATCGGCACCATGTTGGGCAAGGAACCTTGCGAGATCCAAGTAACCTTTGGACAACGCCCCATGCAGCGGAGTATTACCCCCCTTATTCCTGGCTGTCGCATCGGCACCATGCTGGACAAGGAACCTTGCGAGATTCAAGTAGCCTTTGGACGATGCCTTATGCAGCGGGGTATCACTGTCCTTATTCCGCGCTTTTGTGTCTGCGTCATGTTCAACAAGGAGCCAAGCTAGATGCACGTTTTCCCGCCACGAATTCGATGCCTTGTGCAGTGGAGTCTCCCCGTTCTTCGTCCGGGCTCTTGGGTTGGCGCCATGCTCGACGAGGAAACGTGCTAGATCCAAGTAACCTTTGTAAGACGCGTGATGCAATGGTGTCTCTCCGTTTTTTTTCCGGGCCATCACGTCAGCTCCGTGTTCGACGAGGAACCGTGCGAGATCTAAGTTACCATTTGCTGACACCTGATGCAGTGAAGTCCCCCCATCCCTGCTTCGGGCCATCACGTCGGCACCGAGCTCGATGAGGAATCGTGCGACATCCAAATTACCATTGGTAGATGCCCGGTGTAGTGGAGTCGACCCGTTCTTGTCCCGGATTCTCACGTTGGCGCCGTGCTCGACCAAGAACCGTACGAAATCGATACCACCATTTAGCGACGCCTGATGCAGCGGAATCTCTCCGCTCCCATCGCGTGCTGTCACATCGGCGCCGTGCTCGACCAGGACACGCGCGACTGCCAAATGTCCCTTTCTTGAAGCCAGATGTAAAGGAGTTGACTTGTCATCGATGGCACGAGAATGCACATGCCTTGGGTACTGAGTGGTCAAAAACTTCACCAATGTGTGTAAGCCACAAATCGCAGCATAATGTAGGGGTGTTGCGCGGGGTAATGCCGGCCTTTCCGCTAATCCTGGTCCCCGAATTGGGTCGAATATCCAGAGCCAGATTGCAAAATGTGGTTTGTTCGTGTCAAACAACTGTTTCATCCCTTCTTCGGCATATCCTGATACACCCTCAAAACGGGCATGCTCAAACCAGTACCGGGCAGCGTATTCAGCCAGAAGAAATTTCGACAAGGTGTTTCTGGTGATGTCCTTGTCCAAGTAAAGTAAAATGCCTAAGCATGCTTGAGCGACGAAGGCATGAGCAGGTATCATGGAAACATGGTAACGGCGGGAAATAATGTCGTGTTTCTCGGCAAACCGGTCGGATGTCAAAAATTCCTTGACCGAAAAATGGGCAAATTGCACAACTTCGGATTTGTTGACATTGACAACGGTAAGAAGAGTGAAACACGTAGACAGGACCGCTTCGAGCGGATCCTCCAGGCGCCAACTCTCGCGAAATTCCGGAATTGGTCCCACCGAGAAATCGAATGCAAGAAATTCAGCCAGTTCCTCAACACGGAGCGGCCGGGAAGCGACGGAAACGCAAAGGAACAACCGCCGGGCAAATTCCCAGTTTGCGTCGCTGATCTCCCTCAAGGTGCGTTCATATGTCACATCGAGCGTGTCGGGTAATTCATCCAGAGCACGCTGGATACATCCTGGGAGGCATTTGCCAAGATAGTCCAGTTGACAATACACCCAGCGGAACCTACAAGATCTACAGATGAGACCCATGAAGAAACAAGATATCAACCACTTACATTCCATCCGCTTTTTCTGTCAGGACATCAATAACAAGCTGCTTGTGCTCCGCTTTCCATCTTTGGATGTTTCTCTTAGTTTGAATGACCCACTCAATATACTTCTTGATATCCTCTTTTTGTCCACTCTCGTCGTGTAATGAAACGGATCGGAAAGACTTGGGCTCAAGGATAACCTTGATGTCAGCCTCGGGACGGCTAGTGACGCATATACGCAGGTTCGGGTATTGTGACTCGATAAGTTCATCCAAAAGCACCAGGACCTTCTCGCGAGGGGACGATAGAGATGAGGTGTTTGGACATTCGTCCAAGCCATCCACAATCAGGAAGATCGGCGCCTGTCGTGGGAGTTGCACTATGTCCTTCAAACAACGGACGAGTACGTCATCGCTGGGTTGTCGGGTACCATTGTCGTGTTCCAGATAGAATTTGGAAAGAAGATCGTAGCAGGAATCGGATTGGCGACAAAGCTGGGCCAGCACAGAAGAGAGAAGCCCGCGGCGATCCTTCTTTTGATCTTCTCTAAAGTCATAATAAAACATGGCGAGCAATGCGAGCCCGGATTTACGCATGACCTCGATCTCTTCAATGATTGTGGAACTAGCCAAAACAGTAAGCTCTCAAGGACAGGATATCAGGAGATAACTTACCAAAGTACGCTCTTCCCAGAGCCCGCTACGGAAGGGAAAAAACCATCAGTCTCTGTGAGGAAGTAAGCGCTTGGCTGTGACTGACGTTTCCCATGAATCCATAGAAGGGACTTCGGTCCGGATGATTTCCATTCTGAAAACGTGTTGCCATGAATGAACCACGCTGCGGTCCCTTCGTGGTGAGATTCCCGGGCAATATTATGGTTCTTCCACGGATCAGGGGGAGAGAGCCAACGGTGAATATCTTGGTGCAGTTTGTCACCTGTAAGACAATCACCGTCATTCTAGGCAGCAACAGCAAGCTGGAATGTAACTGACGTCTCAGTATGTACACGTCGCTTGTAACTTGATGTAAGAGTTCTAGCGCTCAATCAGACACAGAAATAGCTCATTGTCACTAACAGACGTACCGAGGGATTCCTGGACACTGCCAAGGGATACTCTGCCATCTAGTAGAGATATTCAAGTAACAGTGGACTGCAATCCAGCACGTTTGCTTACCGTCAATGACAACCCTCATACCTTGGACGAGACCATGGACTACCTCGAGAGTCTGGGCTGCCGTCGCCCGAGCCTCGTCGTGAGTCAGTCGGTCCAGCCTATGTAGGACCGCCTCGACATCCTTCTCTCCGAAAACTTTCTTTACAAACTTGACTATGATCCAATAAATAAAAGCAACACGCAAGCAAGAATTAACTCACTTGTTCGTCCCTGTCTGAGCTCCTTCGTTGCGACAGCAAGCGTTGAAATCAACTCGACGATGATCTTGACCATCATCTCGTCCATTGCAGGCGTAACAGGGATTTGTGTGTATATATCGAGACGACCAAGGAAATGTTCAATAGACTCGAGCAAGTCGACGAGTGCGTCATAGCTGTCTATCATGCCCTTGGCCGCCTAGTTCATTTGAATGTTATAAGGATACTTACATATATACTGAGGAAGGGTACGTACAGCAAGTAGGACGGCGAGACCAGCGTGTATTGCTTTCACAGGCGGGAATGGCTGTAAAATCGTCAACGGTGTGGAACACGCCATCAGGGTCCGGTGACGTGCCATGCCGACGCCAACGGCCAGGGAGGCAGCGGCAGAAAGTCTGGTTAAAATCGACACAGTATTCTTTATTGACTTCATTATTCGATCACTTCGTCGGGTTTCACTAAACGCTCTTGCTTGGCCTTGTAGAACAGTGGTAATAGAGTCGACGGATTCACAGCTCTGGAGTTGGACGGCGAGTGGGTGTTCAGCCAATGTGACACCTGCCTTCTCTTCATAAGCCCGCAAGGCAGATTCGAATAGCTCACGAAAACGGGTGGATCTCGACTGGTCTGCCATATCTGGAGTATAGAAGGAGGGGTGTTGGTCCACTGTGAGTCTGAGAGAGGGCAAGATTGTGTGACGTGGTAGGTAGAGAGTTGGGGCAAGGACACCGCCTCGTGTATTTTCTTCTCACGGTGATTAGCCGGAACACTTCCCGAAGGAATGGGCGCCAGACTGGTGCCAGTTGCGGCTCAGCGGTACGCTGTGATTGCGGCATTTTGTGAGGGATTGTAGTATATTGTTATCATGTTATTAGTGGGTGATGGTTGGACGCCAGTCACCCAGACGGCAAAGTGACATGGTGAGATGGGCCGTGAGAGGACAAACATCGTTCGAGTGACTGTTCGAGTCGGCTCTCGGGAATGTCGGACAAAAACCTTAAAGAGAAAATTTTGTATTTCGATAAATTGATGTTTGAAGTAAATACATATGAACTAGAGACAGCATGGCCAAAAAAAACATAGATGAACGGTACTGCTGTGTGTAGTCCCATTGGCGGTTGTACCACTCGAAGTCGAAGGTCGGGTGAACCCATGTTTAGGGTTTCGATTATTGTTTGGTCAGGTTTTGGTTCGTCGGAACGGAACGCTGTCGGAGCGGCGTCGAGTCTCCTAACGGCCTCCAACTCAACATTTCCGGTTTGGTACACGTAGTTCTACAGTCCAACACTGCGCCCACACCACTACAAGTCCGATAACATTCCTCTTCCCTACTTTGGAACTCACAAATGCCCATCCGGCCAATGACAAGAGCCCGACGCCACACGTAATAAGTGGTGCACCCCACCAGTGCTCCGCCATAGTCATCGCGCCTTCAAATCCGTCATATGTTCTTACGACTTCATGCTCCCAGAGTATGACCCAACCTCACGCATCCGACTGGCAAGCCTTACCCCAGCTTTTTGCTTTCTATCTACCCAAAAAAATTGCTTCTCTCAACGATACTTTGTGGGGTTTACAGTCCTCACCATGCTCTCGTTTGTGTTCCCTGGTCTCACCAACGTCACCTACCGGCTCCCACTGAAACGACAAACTATTTTGCTTCAGACTCGTGACTAGAAATTTCCTTTTCACTACTGTGTAAGCTCAGTTCCACCCCATCCCCCCGTTATCAAGTGATGACCCACATTTTCCGAAAGGGACAGCGGTTCTGGCGCTAATGACCCTTGGTACCCACCGTCCGCCATCCTGTGTTTCTTCATTGGCGGTATTATGCGTGAATCGAGGGCCTGTAATCGATCTATATGTCGACGACCACTGCAAAAAGTACTACCGGCGGAGACTGGAGGTATCCCATTAATCTATCCTTCGTCCCTTTCCCAGCTCAGATCTTGCCCATCTCGAAAACCCTACGCGGCAGATATCGGAGCCGTATCGCACCCTTCCAGCACCCACCATGTCTCTCAGTCTTGACTTTAATGAGGAGGACGATTTCGGTGCACAAATATGTTAGCCATAGAACAAACCAGATATGCCACCACCTACGCAGTTCTCAAAGAACAGTGATAACCAGACGGACAAAGTGTGCGCACGCGCTGCAAGCACCGCCCTGGCAAACATTCGGGATAAGCAAGTGTTATTCGGCGCCGTGAGGCGGATGAGCATATGAGGTGAGGGCCACACTTCGTCGGTCCATCAGGGGGTAAAGTGCCAGGCTGAGTGGAGCGCATTACCTATATTACAATGTGGGCTTCTTCGTCCTTGCTATTCCTGTGCTATTCGATTTTATTATAGTAGGTCAGGGGTAATTGCTAGTGAGATGTGTTAATCGGATAAATATCACCGCCCACTCTCACTAATTGTCTTCAACTCCGGGTTGTGCCCTCCACAGTTCCCCCATATTGGTACGTCGCATGCTAAACTTAGGTTTCCTCCGTTTGTATCTGTCGCCTTCGAAGGATGGATGGCCTCTCAAATCGGATAAAATCGATGTTTTCTGGCACGACTGGACAGCAGACAGGTAACGCTGCACCGCATGTGGAACAATTTTAATGGACGCGATGACGCTAAGGATAATGGCTCCTCAACTTCTTGTGCGGGACACACGAACGCTGCGGGTGATGAACGCCATCTTCTCGTGCAAGCGCGAGTCTCGGTGAGTGGGACCTGGCCGAGGCGTCCCAGTTTGGGTCGTCTTCTGGATCGAGCTCGGTGAATTCGACTTCTAGTCTCGACCATTGTCACTGTCGCAGGCACAACTTCGCCCGCATGGATTATATGGAGAACTAGAAACCAGCTTGACGAGCTATGAGGCTTGTCCTTGCCCTGTGTGCCGTGGAATAGCAACAGCAACAGGAACGCCATACCATCTATGAATGGTCCTTTTTCTTCAGAGGCGTCTGAGCTTCATGGCGCGAAGTCCAACGAGACGAAGGTGCGGCAGTCATTTGTGTTAATGGTTTTCTTTTTTCGCTTTATAGAGCTCAGCCTTGTTTGATATAGCGATTGAACCAGTCTGGTTCGGGTAATCACATCACATGCATCGAGCTTGTACAGTCATACCTTGATCTAACAGTCCTGCCAATACATCTTTTTTTCATGTAAATTCTTTGTGCTTGGTTACCGGAGGCCCTCTGATGCTACGTTTTTCTTTTTTTCTCACGCCCATGCCTTGACGACATCGGATGCGATGTCCAAGTGTACTTGAAGCATCGAGTACCAGCCGAATTGTTTATACAACGACGATAGCACGCTGTGACACTTGTAGGCATCTCCACATATCTGAAAATGTGCAGGCAGAACAGGTAGAATGAGCGAAATGAAGCCTAGGACAAGAAAACATATGACGAACTTCCATGCCAATATAATCCGCAACTGCTCGCCCGCTCGGCCCAATTGAATCTTGCGAATGGAATCGACCTTTGATCGCTCGAAAATTTGAAGATGTGAAACTACTCTTTGGACCCACCCAGTACCGACGGACAGGCTAGTATCAGGAGACTGTCGGCTCATGACGAGGAAGGACTCATACTTTGTTGAAATGTGACTGAATACCTCTGGGTTGAACCGAATGCAAGGTAATATTGAGGCACGATCGAAAGGCCGAAGCTTCTCAAACCTTGTCGAACCTGCTAGCTCGTGGTCTGGTTCAAATTGTCGAACTGGACTCGGAAGTCCTCAGGAAAGTGGAGGGGCAGGCAGAGCGTATGTGTAACACACCGCTATTCGCAGGTGTGCTGAGTGATAATGATTGGGAGACTTAGACTTTCCTCAAGAACTTCCCACAATGGAACCAGCCCAAATGCTGTATATTGTGAAGTTATGTAGAGGGGTAAAAGTTGTCTGCCTTCCCCAAGTGGGAAGGCACCCCTTTAATACATTGTACCTACAGTGTAATCTACTAATCTGCAAGGGCACACTTGCCCGACATGGAGCTTGCACAACGAAGCGTGCAATTAGTCTCAGCAGCGCATGCCAATGCATGCACTATATTCCTAACCATGTGCCCGATCGGGGCACACCTCATCTCGTCTCTCGTAGGCAATAAGTGCCCGTAGATACGATGGCACCTTGGGTGGGCCATCGAACTCAGTAATGGCCATGCATGGCTTATACTCTGTTGTAAGGCACCCTAAGTCAGATGCCTTACACCCTCCCCCTCAAGAGGAGGCCCATAGGGGATGCAAAACAGTCTGCGTATTCATTCAATAATAGTATACCATACAAGGTAGTATGGTAAAGTGAATCGATAGATGAGTACATAGTTGTTAGCACAATACATGTGTTATGAGGGAGCTGCAGTCTGATAGATGCAAACATAGGACATGATGCTGTTGAGGGCATGAGCACACAGTGAAAGGATAGCGCTGTTGAGGGCGAAAGCATACGGTATGGCACCAAGTGGTGCGGATTGGGTGTGGCCTCAAGCAGGGCCCATGTGGATGCTCTCATCGAGTTCGCTCTCGTAGTCGAGTTGCACGGCAACCTCTTCGACATCATCGGGATGACCCAAGGGTGTTTGGACTTGGCTGCTGGAGGCTGCCGGTGCTGAGGTCATTGGGGCATTGCCTTCCTGTTGGGCTCGTTCATCGTGAAGCTGTGCGCAGAGTCGCTCGAGTCGAGGGTTGTAGTTCCCTGGGACGTCGACATGTACACCTTTCAAGGCCCAATTAGGGTCTTGATCAATGTGCTCGTGAGTAAGGATTGCCATGGGTAAGGGTTAACCTGTGGTATTTTGATCACAGGTTGCACAGGTACAGGTATGGTATTAGCAAATCTAATACCATGTAATACCGTACCTGTAAGCCATAGTCACAGGTACCGGACCATTCCAGTCGCGGGTTCCGGGTAATGCCGAGTTGCCAACAGCAACTCATATTCCTGACCGGGCTACCTCACACAGCACTACAGTAGTACCGTGCCATGTGTAGTGTCACCCAAAGAGCATGTATCTACATTAACTTTATTTATTTATTTTTCTTGCCTTTGTATTGTCAGGTGTGTCGCCGACATATCATACCGGTCTCGTGCATTCGCCATTCATGCTTCTGGACAGAGGCCAAACAAAGCCAAACTCGAATCGAAACTCGTCAACGCGTCAACATTTCAACTCTCAAATCGAGCATTCTCTCACCGGCCTTGCCCCCCGATGGCGATCGCAAGAGTGCCAAAGCCACAAATGTCAATGCAAATATGAATTCGAACGCCTCAAATGCAAACCCGAATGCCTCAAACGCAAACCCGAATGCTGCAGCAAACCCAATGCCGCAACTAACACAACCCAAACGCCAGCGCAGCGCAAATGCAAACACAAACGGAACTCAAACTCAAATGCAACCGCAAACAGAAATCCGAGCCCGAACCCGAGCACCACAAAACGAACGCAACAGCAACACAAACGCAAGGCAAATGAAACTCAACGCAAGGCAACACGCACGCAAGGCAAACGAAACTCAATGCAATGCAACACGAACGCAATGCAAACTCAATGCATTGCAAACTCAACGCAATGCAATGCAAACGCAAGGCAAGGCAAGGCAAGGCAAACGAAACCGAACCCGAACGCTTCAAAAGCGAACGCAATGCTAACACAGACCCCACGCAAACAAAACCAAACCCGAAGGCCACGAAAACGAATGCAACACCAACACCAACGCAATGAATTTTCGAACCTGAATCTGAACCCGAACGCTGCCAGAACACATGCCAACACAATGCCAGCAAGTCAATGCAAATGCTGCTCGCCAGTGCAAATACAGATGCAATGCCTGCATGGCAAGTGTCATCCCCAGTAGTGGTCATTACTAGTAGCTACAGATGTATATACATTATAACTAGTATTTGTAGCTGTAGCTACCTGTAATACAATGTACCACGGTGTCTGCACTGTGGTTTTCTATGTACACCTATGGCATAAACCCACTAACCGCGGGTATGGTGTCTGTAAGGGTACGGGTCGACAGGTTGCATGTGTGGTAGGCCAAAATTAACCCACGGTGTCACCTGTGTCGATCCTTACTAGGGACTCAAAGAGCCCTCTGGTCGTCTTGAATCCAGTTTTCCATATGTCCTCTTCAGCGATCCTGATGTTGTTGTATCCCCATCGGATATCGAACTTGCTGAATAGCACCTTGTCCTTTAGGTCGTCGTGAATGTCTGTTATTAGGGGCATTGGGGTGACATCCCGCATGGTCCAGGCATTCAGCGGTTTATAGTCCACCACCGGTCAGAGGTCTCCACTCTTCTTTGCGACATAGAATGTAGAACAGCCATAGGGACCCATCCCTGGTCGAATAAACCCTTTTGCCAGGTTTTCATCTACATATTTGTCTTCCACTTCCTTTTCCCGAAGGTTCAGTGGGTAGACTTTTCGGTTTATTGTATCGGGCATGCCAGGTTTCAAGACAATTCGGTGGTCACAGCTCCTAGAAGGTGGGAATCGTTGGGCCTCCTCCTCCGAGAACACCTTCCAAAAGTCTCGGTATTGGGGAGGTATATTCTGCTTTGTGGATTCCTCATCAAGGGGCTCCACTTCCTCCTGGGTTTTCCTCACTTTGATGGCCATTTCTGTCGCCAGGGTGGTTTTGGCTATGTCCATCTCCTCGACTGGGGCGTGGGTTACCAGTTGGAGGGTGTCTCCTTCCTCTAGTAACCCCTCAACCTGCAAGCCCATGATCATCCTGTTCAAGAATTGGGCCCTTTCTTGTTTCTGTTTTGCTCGGAGGGTGGTTTCGAAGTAAGTTGGGTGTCCCAGTACTTTCTTGTTTTCCCAGTTGATGTTCGGATTGAAATTTTCTAGCCAGGCCATCCCTAAGATGAACTCGTTTCTTCCCAGGTTGGTTACATAGAAGCATTCCCTGCTTGTCCGGTCTCCTTTTGTGCTGTAGAGGTTGCAATATCGATCTATGGTCCCATGTTGATTTATGGTTCTATCCACATTATAGACTGTCCGTGGTTTGTCCAGTTTCCTTGTTCCCAATTGGTGTCGCAGGACAGTTTGATAGTCAATGAAATTGTTGGTTGCCCCGCTATCAACTAGGGCTTTGCTGGTCGCCTTTCCAGAGTAATGGTACAAAACAAATGGCATTTCCACGCATCGTTCTCGTACAATGAACATTCTACTCTGGTCTTTGGTCCTAACTGTGGCGATCAGTTTGGACCTGGCTAAAAATCTGGCAAATCGGGCAACGCATCATAATTTTCCAAAGCGAAATTGATCCTATCTTCCTTGCTCCATCCATTCATAATTTCCTTGACTTGTTCTTTGGTCAGTTCCTTGGGTTTCTCTTCTACTTCTGCAACTCAAATAGTTGTCCCTTGGTTGCTTCCTTGTGCTCTCTGGCCTCGGCCACTAGGCTGGCCGGTTACTCCAGGCAGAGCTCATGGTTTAGATGGGTTTGTGGGACAGTTGCGTCGTAGGTGTCCCAATTCGCCACATCCGAAGCACCCTCCTAGAACTTTGAGTGCTTGTAGTTTCTCTGGGGAAAGTCTATTTCCCTGGTCTTGATTTCCTGATTTCGGGGTCATTTGTATGGCGTCGACATCCATGGCATTTGGGTTTCTTATGCCCTTCTTTGCCCCTTGTAGTTTCGCATAGAGGGCTTGTTTCTTGGGTCCCCAATTGGTTCCTCCTACAAAGTATTCAGCCTCCAAGTGTTTCTGTTGTTTGAGTCATGCCTCCTCCTGCCAGTCTGCCAAAGTCACCAACTCTTTAGAGGGGTTGGTGATAATTGCACAGTGGAGTCCTTTGTTCAGCCCCTTTCGGAACTTCAAGAGGGTACCTTTCTCGTTCTCCCCAAACCCAGCTTCAGCTCTGAGGCGATTAAAGGTGGCAACATAGCTGTTGATGTCGCCTTTGTCCATCTCCAGAGTATCATAGGACTGGGTAGCTTCCAGGACTGCAGCTATATTCATAAAGGTGTCTTTAAACGCCTTTAGCAAGGTGGTCCAATGGGTAGGGTTAGACTGGAGGACGCCATTGGTCTCGTGCTGGATACGGAGTGCCGTATGTTTTTTTTTTTTTT
>QFEY01002019.1:0-72910 GCA_003316435.1 Russula virescens | reverse complement strand
ATATCACAACATAATTCGGATTAAAATAAAAAACCGAAAAAATGAGTGGAAAGAAATTTCAGGGAAAAAAAAAAGCTGGACGCTTTACCATGACATGCCACGCACATACCACGCCCCCCACTGCTGAGAGTAAAGTCTATGTATGACGCTGTCGTGCGCCTTTGCGCTGGTACGTACTTGCCTCCTTTGCTCCTCCGTGTAAGGCACCAGGACTCACTCCCCCCCCCCCATTTACAGAGATAAGATACGCGCTTGACACATCTTCTCTCCCCCCAGTCGTGAAAATGTCCGCCTCTCCGCCGCTCACCAACGGCGAGCGAGCGCCCCATATTCAGATTTACAGGCAAGAGTCTATCGACCTTCCTTGCCGGTAATTACTCACCCTTTCCTCATGCGGGCATTGCTTCCCCGAGGCTCGGCGTTTGGTGTCTGGACCCGTTGCTTTCTCTCTTGTCTTTTGATGATGCACCGATCGCACCATCACTCCCACCCGAGTCATTCGCGTGTCGTTGGCATCCCTCCCCGACCCCGAACGTGTATGTCGCAAGCTTTGTCTGCAAAAAAATAATAATCAATATTCCTTTATTCATTCGAACATGCATGCAATACAACCTTGCTGAAATGAGAGAGCTGCTCGCAGACACATGGACAATGGGCTAGCGGCTGGGTCCGAAACCTGACTCATCGCGCCGCATCGGTGTGGGTAAAGCCGTGATTGCGAAGCGCGAGTTTACGTCCGCGGCGCCTCTTCGCTCCTTCGCCCCGTCATCTCCGGGAAAAAGCGTGGGAGAGGGGGGATATTTCATTTACGCATGCAGTTGTTCGCCTGAAAGGCAGCGAAGTCGTACCACCATGCGCCGAAAGCGCCGAATCTCCGTGA
Organism: Russula virescens; assembly: GCA_003316435.1. Classification (NCBI taxonomy): domain Eukaryota; kingdom Fungi; phylum Basidiomycota; class Agaricomycetes; order Russulales; family Russulaceae; genus Russula; species Russula virescens. The sequence continues at coordinate 72,030 of QFEY01002019.1, read as the reverse complement.
GTGTGGGATCAGAACGCCTCATAAAGGAAACCCATCGGCGCCTTGTGTGGTTAGGACCAAGAGGTGATCGCTGGGAGCCGTAGGGTAGACCACCGACTGTTCGTTCCATTCCGCACGCACACAGACGAGTCATACCTCTGACATACCGAAATCTGCTTCCGCACGCAAAGTTGAACGCGACGTACCGCGGGATACGCCCCTTTCTGGCACCTCCTGCCAACGGACGCCTCATTACCATTCCGGGATAATACCAATTTTGCCACGTCAGGTATTGTTAATGAACCAATCAACGGGCAGGGCAGACTGAAACCTAGGATCTCACTTCTTTTGATAAGATCAGATCTTAAAACATGTCTCAGATACAGGATCTGCTCATCACAATATCTTGCGGGAAAGCTAATGAAAGCTAATGTGGTCGAACAGCAACCCAAAGGTCATCAGTGCGCAAACACTCGATCTTTCCTGTTATCGCGAGCGGATGGAACAAGTTTTATCCTCTAAAGTGCCAGTAGATGTGTCCATGGTCAGGTGTAGTTGCACAATGCGTGTATATGAAATAGCAATTTTCGGGGGTCCAGAGGAGCGGAGAGCTGGCTCGCTTCGTCATCTTCCAGAACCTCAAATTGTCTGATAAGCATGAACTTGATACGCCACCGCGAAGGGGGAGGGGTGGCGATGGTGAGACGTCGCGGGTGGGTGTGGGGTATGATAGGACCTCCTGTAGAAATCTAACATTGAGAACCTCCAAAATCTGTTTGGCTAGACCACATTGAGGGCGTTCCACGTTTAACAACGACGACACCTGGGCGGCAGATCATCTTTTTTTGTAAATTTAATATGATGTGACAGCTGACTGAGAATTCGGGTGCCAGATGGAGAACAGGCAACGCCACAGCGTGACTAGAACGAGGGTGTACAGCTTGGTGGGGCGATTGGTGCAAATAGAGCATAGGCCCAGCGGCTAGACGCTGAGGGAACTGCGATCTTCTAGGAAAGGAAGCAATCAGACGGGCTTTACTAGGAGAGGAGGCCTGTTTCGGGAGCTCATGGAAGCAAAGCTCGATCATGCCGATCATACAAGGTTTTGTCTCCGCCACATCTGCGTGGAGGTGTATGAGGGGGACGCTGTATCCAAGGCGACAAGACACGTTGCCTCAGACCGTAACGATAGGGGTCCAAGCATCGATAGATAATAAAGATGGTCCAGGCGTTGACAGTGGCTGTGCGAGCAGGTGCCTCTCTCGAAAGAGAAAATATGTCAGAAACTTCAGAACAAAGTTAGCGCAGAAACACAAGAGTACGAAACCCGATGCACCGATCACATCATCGCGGTCACGTCGATAGTTGCCAGCATGAACAAAGTCGAGTTGGACAAGGGCAGAGGGTTAACCTCCTCCTTTCATTCTCCGACCCACTACGCACTTGCTGTTCCACCCGGTCATGTACCGTATAAGCGATGTTAAATGTGCATGCGTTGCGTGGTCGGGTATGTCAATGTAGTTGGCACTAGGACACCGATGGGTGGATCACGGGGCCAGGCACAGCCCTAGGTAACTGCTCAGGACGATCACGACATCCACATGTCACGAGCGCAAAATTACAACCATATTTGCTAGGGTTTCCGAGAAGTTGTGACAGTTAGTGCGTCAGCCGGCCAAAAAAAAGAGAGAAAGGGGAGGGCGCTGTTGGGCGCGCGACGGGCACGTAAATTGACGGGAGGCGTGGGGAAAAAGGGACAGGAAGTAGGATCCGAAAAGTAATTTCTGGTCATAAGGCTCTACGGTAGTACATCTCAATAGCCAGCCAGATTATTTTCGCCATATTTTGAGAGCCTCGAGGCGAATGGATCGTGAAAGAAATGAAATGCGACAAAGAGGAGGAAAAGCTGGAGATGGTGTGCCCACGCGGGGGAGAGAGTGTAGAGGAGTGGAGCTGCCGATGCAGGAGGGCGCAAGGGGGGGATGACCGGTTATTCGGTAAGTGAAGTGGCGCATGGGGAACAGGTGAACATCCGAGACGGGGAGGAAAGTAGAGTTAAGCGCGTGGGGAAGTACAGCATATGGGATGGGGCATATGACGCAGGGGGGAAAGGATAGCGAGTGAGATTTGAAGATATTGTGGTGTTGCTATTACCGGATGGGGCGTACGGGAGTGGGGGAAATGGAATGAGAGAGAGCCGTGAGGGATGAGAGGCGAGGGAGGGAGAAACAAAAATTATGGAATCCGGCAAGGGACGACTGCCCGGATGGGAAGTCGATTAGCAAAAAGCCGAATATTTTAATTGATGGGAATTGTGATAATGCATCATGCACGCAGCGTATCATACAGTACAGTAACGAGTCTACATAGAAAAGACATATGAATAGCACGGAACAGATCGTTGCACGCAACGCTGTGCAAAACGACATACGAATCATAGAGCTCGTCCCCGGAGCATTGAGTCAACGATCCATAGAGAAATCGAAGGTGTTGGTTGAGCGGGACGCGGGGAAACGGAGAGGTGGAACAAGACGGAACCCGGACGGGTCTGAGATGCCAATTCGGGTCGCACAATGGCTCGGGCCGGGTATTTGGCGTGACTCGTTCGGGAAGGTCGCACCGGGCGCATTAAAGGACGACTCACGAGGGAAAAAGAATATTATATTTATTAAAAAAAATTGAGGGTCTGCGAAACGTACCTCATTGTGAGCGGAGAAATTAGGCGAAGGCATAGGGATGGGAAATGGAAGAGTCAAGGAAGGAGATAACTATGAGGGAACGGAATATTCTTACCCACTTGGCCATCGCAAAGACAATAGGGCAAGGCGGCAGTGGCTGACATGTATTTGGATGTGTTTGTCAATGGAATGGATGGCCGAACTTTCCATTTTTGTCGACTGTCCCTCTCCGATCCAGATCGGGCAAAGATGGTTAGCGCTCACTCAGCTGTGTTCAGATCTCGCTATTACGGCTGATGCTCCTTCGGGGTAGGGGACGAAACCTTGCTGGGCCCTTTGGGGGCTTACCACTATAAAGCCTGGCCACGCTGCTAATTGTATTCGGTTGCCGCCGCTCCAGACAATTGTTTTTTCACGCTCGTCCCGACAAGACAAAAGACCAACGATCCTGCTCTCCTGACCTACGAGCACTACCCATTTCTCCCTCCTTGCTGTCACTAGCCTCAGCGAGGAGTACCGAGCGTTTCTTTGGCCTATTTCGAAAGCGAGCTTGACTTGCCTTAACTTCACCTTTTTATCTCTCTCTTCTAACAATCACAATCATCAAACACATTCTACCACCCCCCGATCCCACAAACAATTACCTTCCTCTGCTTCTCGCGCGTGCAAAGCCAAGAACAAAGACCCGGTAATCAATCATCATGCCCGCTATCCGCACGCGCGACACGCCTGCACATTGTGAGTACTCGCTCTGCGCCCATCCCAATCTCGTCTCGAACGTACCCTTTCACTTACCTTCCTCCGCCTCCCTCCACTCAAGCTCTTGAAGTGGCCGTGGCTGCGCCCGACACCACTACGACTCCCATGCTCAACGTTATTTCTCCGACGCCGCGCGCCTTTACGTTTCCCATGAACGCCTACTCTCCTTCACCATCGCCGTCCAACTCGCCATTTGAGCCTGACCTCAGATCGCTTACGTTCACTACGCCACCGCCCTTCCGCAAGACCCACACCCCGTCCTCCTCCATCTCATCCATTGCCTCCCTCTCGTTGAACACCACAACGAGCACCCTCTCGTCGGACGTTCCCACTACGCCGTCAAGCTCTCCCCGTCGCAGACGCTCCACCGTCTCCGACCTTAACGAGCGCCGACCGAAGAAGGGTGACGAGGATTACATCAAGCGGCCGGAGAACGCGTTCATCCTTTTCCGCCGCAAATGCTGCGAGGACCGCAATCTGGCGCAGGGCGCCGGAGACGCAAGCGAGAACGATGGGTCTGCTCCCAAGAAACAACGCCAGGCTGATCTGTCCAAAACGATCAGCCAACAGTGGAAGAGTCTCACAGCCGAGGAACGTCAGTTCTGGGAAGACCTCGCAAAAGAGAAGAAGGTATGCGCGCCTTCGTCATCGTTTCGTTCCCATACTCTTTATGCTTATTACTACGATCACAGAAAGAACACGAGGCGCTGTACCCCAACTACGTCTACCGTCCTCAGCGGGTCAAGGGCAAGAAGTCTGCCGTAAATGGCAAAGGCAAGGCCCGTGGCGCCGAAGAGCCAGAGACTGACACAGAAGGCCTCTCGTTCGTCATGCCAGTGCCCGCAGTTCCCCAGCGCGTGGGACGCCGTGCCATCTCGGCGCCAACTCCTCCTCCTGCATACCAGCAGACGATCCACATCCCGATGGTGTACATGCCCTCTACGCCTGGAACGCCCCCGATGGTCATTGGCAATGTGCGCACCTGCTCTCCAACGGAGATCCCGACCCAGGTCTCCGGATACGACTATGTCCCACCCAACGGAGCGCTCCTGCCAGCTTACAGCAACCCGCCACAGGGATGGACTCCCGACGGCTGCGACAACGCCTATGCGCACGTGTTCGACTTGCCGCAGCTGGATTCGCTCTCGATCCCGCCCTGTGCCCCGCCACCGGAGGCTCTCTTCAAGTCGCCCTCTCCCGGCTCTTACACCAACTCTTCGGGCCCGTCTTCGCCTCATACATCTCCTTACACCCCGACGGCGCTCGAGACGCTCCACGTTACTGCCGATGCGTGGCAGGCACAGGCGTCGCTGCCCATGCTCGATGTGGAGCCGCCGATGCCAGTCTCGCTCGAGTACCAGCCGTACTCGTGGGCAACCGCACCTGACTTGTGGGTTAACGGCAGCGCGCCAATGTTCAACGAGGACTTCGACATTGCGATGATTCCTCCCATCTCCATCGAGGTTCCCAAGTTCGATGGTCTGGCGCACGTCGCGGACCATTCATGCGCGCAGGACTTCCTGAACCCGCAGACGGGAGAGCAAGATGGGGACGCGTTCGCACCTGTTTTCACGTTCAATGACGCGAATGAGATCCAGATCGTGGACGGCTTTTGAGGGTCGCACCGCCCAACAGCCTTCAACCTCGTTCTATTGACCACCTGCGTACGTACTACCCCGGCGGTCGCACGTACGCAGACGATCCCACCTACGCGATTGCACGACCTTGTCCTCACCTCACAACGTCTGTACGGATATTCCTTCTTTTTGGCTGTATTACCTACCACAACCTGGAGTACCCCACACGCCCTGTACCTTTTTTTTTTGTTACCCCCCACCTTTTTCCCGGGTCGCGTCGCCTTCAGGACACTTGGTTTTCTGTTGTATATTGTTGTATTTTTTTTGTCATGCGCGAGGTTCAATCCCGCTGTATCCACCATAATCTGGCCCCTCCTCGCCAGTTTCCTTGTCCAATATGCGCTATACATTTACGACTTGTTGTACTCACCTTATCCCCTGAGCTACCTTTACTCCCCCTCCCTCACGCGCCCTATCTTGGATACCCTGGAAATGACCGATACGTATGACGCCTTGCATTCCTTCCCCACATCCCCTCTCTAACTGTTTTATCATTCACATAAATCCCTTCCATGTCTCCGTCTCCTTGCCCAGTTCTTCGTCGGAGCGTTTTTGCAATGAAAAATACCTGATCGCACACCGGAAACATGCTTGTTTGAGGGAACGGTAGTGATGGTGGTAAGGGAAAGGGTGCCCGCCTCGGTGTGTCATGGATACGGCCATCACCTGATCTCTCTCACTGGCACTCGGTCGGCACTCACGCACTGTATGATATCTCCCTTTCTATTTTCCCTCTTCTCCAAGCCCTCGAGACTACCTATCAGGCTTTTCTTCTCCGGCATCACTTCTCAACACTTCCACTTCCATCAGGCGGATCAGCCATAGCATTAGCATTAGTCGACCTCAAGGCCTCAAGGCTGCTCAAGTTCCGACGGACCTCGTGTGGAATTAGACTCCGTCGCCCGTACGCACCCGTCCTTCTCTCCATGTCCATCCGCCTCAGCACAAAACCATGATCTTCATCGACTGTCTCACATCGGATCATTGTGAGACATCTCCCACCTCTGAGCGTGGAGCTCCGCTGCCCCGCTCCCTAACCTGGCAACCCTCCCCTTCGCCCTTGAGGCACGTATCATCCACCCTGGAGTACCCACAAACGCTCCCGTACCCGTACCCGCACTTGTCCCCACCCCTACTCTCTCCGACCGTCTGGTCGAACCTCCCGATCGAGCTCGTCACACACATCCTCTTGTATGCCGCCTTTGCCTCCCGCGCGGATGCCCACGCCCTCTGCCTCGTGTCCTCCGCAGTGCGCCGCGCGGTCCTCCCAGCGCTGTACCACAATGTCCTCCTGCGCTCCGCCAGCCAAGTCTCCGCCTTCGTATCCCCATTCACCACCAAACAAACCCGGCTATCAAACCACTTTTACCCTTCGCACGCTGCCTCCTCGCGCGGCCATAACAGGCACACCGGCAATGGCAACGACCCGAATTCCAAGCTGCTAGCGCATATCCCCATCCACGCCCTCGCCCTCGCTCTCCCGACCAAACGCCCCTCGCTCGAGGCAGCCCTAGCGCGCACGGCGCCGGCGCTGGCCTCACTCGAGCACCTCGCGCTGACGGCCCCGCTACTGGGCGCACATGCGCACTGGCTGCGCGCCGCCTCGCCGGACGTGCGCCCACGCACGTTGCTGCTCTACCACCTCGGGCGGCCCACGCCGGTGCACTTCGGCGAACCGTTTCTGCGCGGCGTAACGCACCTATACACATCCACGCTCTCCGGCTTCCGTGGCACATCCCTCACGGACCTCCCCGCCCTCACCCACGTCGCCCTCGCCACCCGCGCAACGCAGCCCCCCACCGACGTAGACGAGGCCCTCGCTTCCGCGCGCCGCGTGCTTGCCTCGTGTCCGCACCTCGTCATGCTCGTTCTCTCCCTCGATACCACCGGCACAGCCCATACGACTTCTGCAGCTGCAGCTGCAGCTGCAGCCGCCGCGGCCTACGCCAACGGAAACGGAGGCAACATGGCCGTCACCGCCGTGAACACCATCATCGCCCTCCCTGCGCTGTGGCGCGCCGCTCTTGCCCGCCAGCGCGACCCTCGCCTATACGTCCTCCCGTTTGCGCTGCATGCGCGCATCATGTGGCGGGACATCACGGGCGCCGAGGACGGGGACGGGGTAGATGGCAGCAGCTTAACACAGGATATCTTTGCATGCGCGCAGACATGGCGCGAGGCCGAGGAGCGCGGGGCCAAGTCCGTCATGCTACAGCTTGCAGAGGAGGCTGCGACGCGCAACGAGGCGCTCGATTCATGGAAGGAGGAGGAGTGGGACTTGGATCTGATGACTGCCCCCGGGTACGTCCATGGCCGGAGCGCCGACGAGGGCGACACGGATACTCGTGAGTTGTCGTCCCGCGTTTCATTTCGTTGGCTAACCTGACCTTCCGCCCTCTGCAACAGCTGCGGTGCAGTGGTGATCTAATTCGAACGTGTTCGTTGCTCGTTCTGGGTAACTAACTCCCTTGTGAATGACTATTCGGCGGTGATGTCGGTCTCATGCCCATCGTAGTCGTCAAGACTGCGGGGCACGCAATACCTACGACGATGAGTCCCCAGATCCACGGATCTTCCCGCATTTACTATCTGTATAATCCACCTCTCGTATGTCAAGGCATGCCTTGGTAAGCTCATCATTCCGACAATTACTTGCATTTCTCCGGCTGACTGGGACAGTTTAACTCTGTAGACGCCGCTCTCACGTCGTCTTGATCCATTCATTGACCTGGTGACCTTTCCATCCGCCATTCATTCGTGTACTCGTACTCGTTCAGCCGATACTCAATAGGATCCTCTTTAACCGGTCGTTAGTTCCATCATTACATTCCAGCACGTATCCATCTCCCCGAACAGCCACCCCTTGTTCCATTGTCAGACCCTTCGACGCCCATCATGCTTATGTACACTCCCTCCGTTCGGCACTTCTATTAAACGAATTCGAAAAGAAGCCCACATCATACTTTCCACACCGTCCATCGCCTCTATTCTGATGCGCATCGACCGTGCTGTACAGCTAGTTACCACCGATGATGAAACCTTGCACGCTTCGCTTCTTCTCTTTTGTCTGGCCATTTACAGGACATAGGCCAACATACCATTTAGAGAAGGGACAATACGTCCCCCGATTCCGAGGTTGGCGTGTGTGAGAGTGAGCGAGCGAGCGAGTGCGGTGTGAGATCCCCGCGAGCAAACTCGGACTGCGAGCGGTCAATCATTACTACTTGTGGTGTCGGTCCTGTGTCCTCTGATTCTTTTACGACGCTGCATTACGCTTTTACACAACAATAAACGTGTAGTGTGTGATGTGTATGTACTAGCGGGGCCCGTCCTGATCGAGCCTCGACTCGGGGATTCGACTGTTTCCCACCCCGAGCCGTCGCTCACTCGAACGTTTCTTCACCTCCTCAGAGAAGTGACATAGCTATAATTAAATAATCGATGCTTTATCTTTATTTTTTACCCCCTGGACCAGTGGCGTGTGCAAGATGCCGTCGGCGTACGCAGTGCGGGTATGTACTGTATAGAGATAAGCTTATTGCTTTTGGTAAAGTGCCCCTGCCATTATCCACAAGCATCTCCCTCTCCCCCTCTCGGTCCCGCCGATCCCCAACGCACCATCCCATTTCGCTATGGCTGGGACGCGGCGTTCACAAAAAAAGGAAAAAAATAAATTGAGAAGTAAAATCACGAGTTCTCTGACAGGTACCCCCCCGCCTCTTGCGTTTTTGTTTTGGCTAAAAAACAGACTAAGACCCCTGCAGCTTTCTATGATCCGACTCGCTGATTGGGAGAAGAAGAGGCGCTCGCGGGGAATTAGGTGGGTAGGTAGGTGCCAGTGGGTGATGAGTTTACGGTATAGTGATGATATTGATGAGACAGGTTACAGTATAGTATAGAATGGACGCTACTGGAGGGGGAAATCATGACTCAGAAGTAGATGGGAAAATTTCCGTCGTCTGGGGCGTATATAAGCTCCGAGGGTGCCCACTGCCACCAGTACCAGTTGGAGATCTCAACTGAGACGTCTTAAGGGGATTATTATGGTCGCCGCAGTAGCTTTTCTGTTATCGAGTTATCTATCAAACTATCAACTACCCCACCCCGCATTCGCATTAGATCAAGCAAACAAACAAACAAACCGTATTGGGAGCCACCAAAACACCAACAACACACCAACGCCCACACCTGTTACAGTTACAAAACCCTGTGGATCTGGATTATAGGGTGCGGGTCAGGAGGAAGGGGGGTGTGCCACCATCACAATCCGCATACACATACCCATACACGAATTATACGGGCGGCAGTTATCAGTTCCGAGACCTCCGACAGAGAGGAAATAAAGGGTACCATACAGTTCTGTCCATGTCCGGTATAGCCCAAAAAAAAAAGAGTGCGAAGTAAAATCCAAGCTCGGAAAGTGAGGCTCGCACGCCCGCACCGGCGGCGTTCGCCCCCTTTCGCACTCGTCACTTTGTTCACATTCTTCTGCCCCTGCTTCTCTTCGGGAAAGGGGCTCCCAATATTTCCCTTCTCGAATGGTTGGACGTCCCTTGACAGGTTCCGGGGCCGACGATCGTATGGATCCTCTCTCCCTGTGATGAGTTTCACAGTGGCATGTATCGGACAGTATACTCGAAATCGAATGAACCCTTGCATGGTGAAAGCATCCCTGGGCAAAAACCGTTACGTGAGGACTCGTATTCAGCGCTATCGGCGCTATCGGTTGCGCCCATTCTTCATTTGACTCGCGTGAGGCATTAGTACGAGTCAAAACTTGGAGAATAATAGAAACATTGCGCATGCTCAGCCTAGCTATCATAGTCGTCATCATCCCTGAATCGATCGGTGTGTGGTGGCACACCAGGACCACGAGTACCACGCCAGTGAGGAAGAGGCAAAGTAGGGTTGTCCTCAATTTGACCAGATGGGTTTCATTAACAATAAAGACGACCTTTTACGGAGGATTTTGAGTGAGAGCTGCTGACTGACACCTGTCATAATCGAGCACCCAAGTTACGGGGGTAACGAATCCCCAACTCCTGTGGCAATTCTCCACTAGGTCAAAGACAACGCGCCAGGGACATGGTCCTAATGTCGTGAACCATATGATCGGATTGGCAACGTACGATGACTCCCACAGAACAAGACCCCCAGAAAGCGCGTAAGTATCCGTGTAAACCAGACAAATCTGACTCGTGCCAACTCGTCCCTCATCGCACTCAGCCAGTGCCCCATCCCTTCGGCTACAGGAAACAAAAAACTATATCAGACACAGTACATACCGCAGCTAGCCCAGTGAAAAACGCACCTTGACCTCCTCTCCGAGCTCACGAACGAAGAGCGACGGTCGCTCAGCCGTTCGCGCGCCCTCCTCGCCCTCGTCCCACGTATAACTCGCGCCAACCGCGAGGCGCGCACCATCTGCTGAGAACGCGAGCGCTGCGACGGGCGTGTTGCAGCGCGGGTATTGGCGCAGCCGTTTTTTGACCTTGTGGTCCCAGATGGAGACGGTGCAATCCGAGCCGCCCGACGCGAACGTGTTGTACGTCGGGTGGAATGCGAGCGCGTTGACGGGCCATACGTGATCGACGTCGTCGATCGTCTGTCGGTGGCACTTGAACGCGTACTTTTTGTCTTGGACCGCTGGCGAGGGATCAAAGTACTCTACCGCGATGCGGCCTTCGACCGAGGCGGTCGCGTATCCTGGGGAGGGAAGCAAGGCATGGTTTACAGAGGAGTTTCTCGCGGAGAGGGATGAGCTATTACCTTGGCCGTCGGACATGCAGGACAGAGCCCGTGTGAGGAATTTGAGGGAGCTCTCGCGCGTCTGCTCGGGCGCGTCCATCTTGCGCACGTCGAAGATATGGAACAGGCGGCTCGCGAGCGCGACGACGAGGCGATGGCCGACGGTGTCCATAAAGTAAACGCGTTCGGGGAGCGAGTGAGAGGATTGCTGCTGCGCAGTCGCAGCACGGGGGTCCCAGAATCGGACAGTGCGATCCCAAGATCCCGTGATGATGGCATCTGAAAAAAAGGATTGGGGAAAGAGAAAATAGAATGTTAGGAGCGACTGGGATCCAAGATCAAGGAGACAAGACGCAACTGGCTTCGCTCGAATACCGGACGCTTGATATTGCATCGTCGTGTTGGCCGAGCGCGTGGATTTTCTCAGATCCTAGTTCTAGTCTACGTATAGGTCAGCGAAGGAAGATGGGATAGTTGATAGTGTGAAGACGCCATACTCTCTCAGCGATGCGTCGAGTCCTCCGCTGTACGCGTGAGACGCGTCCGAGAACGTGCTCGAGAGGACGGCAGCGCGATGATCAAACTTTGTCTTTTCCTCATTGCCCGCAATGTCATATAGCCTGACCGTCTAAATAGCCATGGATAGATATGTGAGTGTGCAAGGAAGGGGCAACTCGTAAGGAAAAGAAGCCGTACCGAGTCCCATGAGGAAACCAATAACAAGTTGGAGCTTGCGGGTGAGAATTGGAGGCTGGAAATGCTGTCGAAGGGTGCGCTGTTTATTTCTTGTTGTGAATCTGAGACATGGATGCGTTGAGTCGACGAGTATTGGGAGCGCAAAGCAGGGAAGACACACCCGACATGGCCTCGTTGTTGTGGTGCGGTGCTGACACACCAGGTCACCAGTCATCAACGGCACGCCACAGTTCCTATTACAACACTTTTTCAGCGGGATCCAAGGGTGATCCAAGTGCCTTCGACATATCTACCGTGGACGCGTCATCAGACGAGACGGTCATCCCTGCGTCGTTCGGGGGGAACCCAAGGAAATATACGCCACACGTCTGTCACGCGAAGTGGCTCATGCCTTTCCCTGCCGATTCCAGTATTATATCTGGTAGGGCCATCCAATTCTGCTGCAGCCTACATCCAGTGTCTTACAGTGGTATTGGTGGTGTCTGAGATGGTATCTACTGCTATCGAAAGTCCTACTCAGGATGCTTTGTTCTCGGAAAGTTGGCCTTTTTTCAGAACCCGAACATAGCTGCGATGACGCTCCATGAAGCGGTGTTCAGGTATGCCTTGAACTGCCGTACCACTTCATGATGTAACGATGGTCCCCAGATAAGAGTCATTCCCCAAATGACAATAAAAAGCTCACAACGTAGAACTAGAGGAAGATTAATCGTTAAGAGCTATCTCCAGACGTTACTTAAGAGAGGAAACGAAACTTTCGTTTGTCTCAGTGAATGAACCTCCGTGTCTTCTTCACAGCATATTGTAGGCCGCAAATGAAGTCTAACATTTTTCAGGATCGTAACGTACCTTCTCGTTGTCCTGCCTCCTTCGATATAAGCTCGATAGCGAGATACGCCATCACTACAAGACGGTCAAGGTTCCACTCCAACAGATACTTTGAGTCGGATCTGACGACAATAGATCCAATAGTTGTTGAAATGGTCTGGAGCACGTTGACACGGTCGTCTGGGCATTCCATTGAGAAGGCATTGTATCTTTCGTTGTTACGTCGTTACGGTTCCTTCTGTCGTTGAAATGTATATGAAACTACAATACATGTCAAATAAATGGTGCGGGAATGCAAATATCGAGCCCCCGGTATTCGAACAGTACCGTGGCAGAGTCAGAGTCTTTTTTTTCTTCAAACCCCTCGCGCTGCCACCAAGCTTTATCAATACTCATCGTCCCCAGCGGCTTACCCTCCGCTACACTTACGGGGTCTAGTGGGCCAAAGTCATACCATTTTCCTCAAAATCATCGTCGACGAGGTCTAATCATCCCCAATCCAGCTCGGGCTTCGACTGTTCTCCCCCACATTCGGCAGTACACAACTACCTCCGTCAAGGGCCGCCGCTAATGCAACCTGATTGTACCTCCGCTGCAAGGTGAGCAAAGATCATGTGCGCTTGTTCCCACCCCTTCCTTTATTTCTCCTAAACGTACATACATGTCTGGTGACACGCTAGATCGACTCATATTGCAGGAGATATTCGGCATGACATTGGCGTACTCGTACAAGTAGGAAAAATTTGGACAGAATAGTGGCCGTGAGCGTGCACTGCATGAATTTGTTCCGGTTGATGATGTATAGATCGGAGGAAGAAAGCAGAAAATGAAGGGAAGTCGCGTCACAAGCGAAATATGTCGCTCATTTTCTGATCACAACCTCCATCAGCAAGAGGGCAAGGGCATAAAAATGAATCAAAACACGTACAAGCTTCGACAGGCTGCTCAGCTGTGGAGACTGGAAGTTGAGTTGCCCAAGCCCTTCGCCTCGCGCAGCTTTCGTCTTCGCATACTCGTGCAGCGCACGGCAGTTCTCATAAAGTTGGAAGCTAAAAAAAGGGTATGAAGTGCGATAGTATAAGCACTTAGACAGAACAAGTCGTGACGGAAGTGTGGCGCACTTGACGTGAGTCATCAGCGTGCGGTATGATGGATTAGGGTGTTTTTCTGTGACCGAAAGTCAGTCAGGTTCATAGCACATAGACGGGTATATCCGAACAAGGTATACTGACCGAGGAAGCGGCACAATACCGCAGTGAGCGAACCCCGTGGCCCTTCCCAAGTACATTGCAGGTCCGCGCGAGCGGAAAGCGACAGCTGCCAGTGGGTCGGAGACATGAAAGCTTCGTTAATGTCTCCGGCATCCCTTCATCACGCACAGCTCACACCTACCACAGTCGGGCGCGGAGCGAGATCATACCTACACCACCCATCACACCTCACGCTAACCGGCGAGGGATATTGCCTTGTCGGTGACAGGAGCGGACTAGGACTTGAACACGAGCCCTGGGCCTCTCGTTGATTCGCATCCACAGATGACTTATACTGATTCGCCGAAGAGATGCCGTCGATTTCGGTGATGATCCGTAATGGTGAGCCTGAAGGCGCGTCATTGAGCCACTGGTTAGTCATTACGCTGACAAAGGATGCAGGGTACGGAGTCGGAAAATGGTTAAACTTGAGAGCATTACCACGCACTCGAGAAGTGTCAGTGTAGAATGGACTCGAGAAGTGTCAGTATAGAATGGTATAATAGGCACGGAAGGGACTTACCAGTCGTGGTATGATATGTTGCCATAGTACGGTGTTCGCCCTTCGACAGCCATGGTACATACAAGTTGTTGCAGTGGTAGTGGGGCAGGTCGAGTAATGCGCCCGAGTGACAGGTATCCAAAATAGCCTGTGAGGCATCAGATGGGCGAACAACGACTGCTGCAGAGCTAGAGACGGTTGCTCACTATGAGGGAACAATCGACTGGAAGACCTTTGACGAGGATGTCATTGAGTTCCTTTAAAGCGCGTCAGGGAAAGCGAGTCTCTCATACGTGAAAAGTGACAGGTGTTTACATTGTAGATGATGCGATGCACGTCGCTTGTGATCATTACTGTGAGAACCTACGTCGGAAGGAGTCCATCGGAGGAAGAAAGAGAGGTGCGCCATGCCTTCGTCCAGATAGCCTTCCGAGTCCTCATCTAGATCTTGCTGGTCGGTGTGACCGGTATCTACGTTGAAAGCCAAATAATGAGTCAATGTCGATTAGGATGCTAGGGGAGGACACACAGAGAAATATGAATCTGTCATCCGGTGCGGCACCAGCGACGAGTCGTCTCAATTCATGAAGCTATAGTAGTAGGAGTAAGCATCAATCGCATGCAAAAGGGAGAGTACGGTCGAATAACCATGTTGACACGGGTAGGTTGAAAAACGTCAGAGAGGCCGGGATCGTCCATTAGTACGACAATGTCTTTTGGGGAGTATTCATAGGTATCTAGGACATGAATAGGTACCAAAAACAGTGACGTTTGCAAGATGGCTACGATGAGGACGCACTGATGAGGAGTTCTCGGAAGCGTTCGACATCAGCGTAGACCCCTTCCAACACTCCCCAAGTGCCAGTGGACTTGTTGGATGGGCTGTGCTCGTAGGAGATGCCAACGAGAAGGGCGCGCCGCTTTGGTTGGGAGCCATTCGCTTTGCCCTCGCAAGGAACCCCTTCGATGTCATCCGCCAGAACCCCTTCAGCATCTTCCGGATCGTGAAGATTCCCTTTAACGCCATCCGTCTCACGAAAACCCCCTGCGAAACCATCCAGTAGTCTCCCCTGCCCGATGGGATCCGAGTCGCTGCCTCGGCGAAGTGAACTGTGCAACCAACAGAGCGAACAAGCTGTGGCAAAGCAGAGAAGTGGCAAATGAGAATTGCCAGTGGAAGCCAGCATGGGAGAGAAGAGAAGAGAGCAAGTACCGCCACTACTAGTACTAGTATGTACAACACGGAGGTCCTGTCAGACTCGTGCCTGCCGGTGATGAGATGGGATAACTTGAAGGTAATAGCTACTACTAGTAGCGCTGTCCCACACTTGCGACTAGTACCAGTCGTTAATCTCCCTTCTTCCTTCCCTCCTACACACAAAGTCCAAGGTCCCTCCCTAGTACCATGTCATCAGTTCCTGGTACGACCTCCACGTTCTCCAACTTCGAAGCTATCTTCAATGCGGCCTTGACCGAATACACCCGACAAACGGGGAAGGATCTCCGCAACCACCCACTGGCCTCAGAGATCGATGCGTGCGATTCCGCCGAAGATATCCTTGACATATTCCGATCACAAGCCAAGACCTTTGATGACTCCAGAAAAGGTGGCCCGAGACTAATCAAGTGGCTTGAGCCCGTCGTCAACGGCTTGTACAACATCTCTGTCAACGCTGCCCTCAGCGCCGGTATTAGTCTTGTTTGTTCTGGCAAGCCCTGTCGTTTTCAGACATATTCTCTGATATCATTGCTGTATAGGTGTTCCCCCCTGCATCGGCAATCTTTTCTGCTATCAGTGTCCTTCTATCCGTGTGTTTCGTCCCACCCTCTCGTTGCTAACTCTTCTGAGACCTTGGATTACTAGACATTCAAGTCTATGAATACAAGCTACGATGCTCTCGTCGAGATCTTCGAATGCATCGAAGGCTTTGTCAGACGACTCATGGTTTATACCAAGATTAAGCAACCCACCCCCGTGGTGACCGAAGTGGTCATCAAAATTATAGTTGAACTGATCTCTGTTCTCGCTCTTGCAACTAAACAAATTAACAAAGGAAGATTGAGTAAGTCTCTCTTCTGCGATAACCACCCGTAGCTTGAAAATTGCAGATAAATACGCCAGGAATCTCCTGGGAGAGAACGAAATCGAATCTGTCCTCCAGCGTATCGATCGGCTCACCCTTGAGGAATCTAAGATGACCGTTGCTCAGACCCTTGACATTGTCTCTGATCTGGTCAAAAAGATGGAGGTCGTGATGGAAGGTGCTTATCACTTGCTGTGTAATCATGTTCGCGGTATGAAACACGGACCTCTAGGTGGCAAGGCATCGACAGATGATATCCGGCAAACCCTTGGTGCGTCACGGTCTGGCCAACCTCTGAACAAGCATCAATTTCTAACCTTGTCCTCTAGTCCGCATGCAAGAGATGGTAATGGAGGTCCACAAGATGGAACGTTCGTAACCCGCCAACATTGCTATTTGGTGTATATCAAGCTGAAGCTACCTTGCAGGTGACTGGTTACAAGAGAAGTCTCGACTGTGGTTGTCTGCACCAGATCCGTGGACAAATCACAACATCGCTCGGGATGTGCACCATCGTGGCACTACCACGTGGTTCACACAAAGTAACATGTTCAAACACTGGAAGAGAGGCGGCCGTCTACTTTGGATCCAAGGCCTTCGTACGTTCAGCACTTTCGTTACTTTTGCCACTGTTAATACCTCTCTTGATTGTAGCTGGCTCAGGAAAAACTGTTCTTTCGTAGGTCTCGCTCGCTACGGCTATGTCTTTTAGGCGCACTCAGCTTTCCTACTAGTTCATCAGTAATTGCAGAGCTACAGAACATATGTCAGTTAGGATTGGCCACCATTGCCATTTTTTACTTCGATTTCCGCGATGTTGATAAGCAGGATGTCCGCCACTTGCTGTCATCGATCCTCATCCAGCTTTGTGACCAATCTGACAAGTTCTTCAAAATCCTCTCTACCTTATTTAAGGACCATGGTCGCGGCTCTCGCCAACCCAGCAAGGCCACACTCTTGGAATGCTTGAAGCGTATGCTCAGGGTCCCAGGACAAGGAACACTCTATGTCGTCATAGACGCCCTTGATGAGTGCCCGGGTTCTGTTGGATGTCCTACGCCACGAGAACAAGTCCTTGCTGTTGTACAAGAACTTATCAATTTGCAGCTTCCACATGTTCACTTTTGTATCACTAGCAGGCCCGAGACCGACATACGACTGGTACTCGAGCGTTTGGCCGTCCACAACGTGCGACTTCATGAGCAAGATGGACAAAATGAGGATATTGTTAACTATATCAATGACTTTGTTCGATCAGACACAAGGATGCAGCGATGGCGAGAAGAAGACAAACAATTAGTGATTGAGACCCTGACAAGGAGAGCCGCCGGCATGTGAGCCATCGCTTTCGTGTTCTTGTTCTTGTTTCTTAACAGCTTACACCACGCTGAAGGTTCCGGTGGGTGCACTGTCAGATTGAAACGCTGCGTTTCTGCTTTCCGCCGAGCATCCGACACGTTTTGAATGAATTACCCGAGACGCTGGACGCAACATACGAACGGACGCTACTGGGCATCAACAAGCAGACACGGGACTATGCGCATCGCCTGTTCCAGTGCCTTGTCATTTCCATCCGCCCACTTCGTGTCAAGGAACTTGCCGAGCTTTTTGTGATCCAACCTTATCCTTATGGGAACACGACACCAGCGCTCAATGCTGGTTGGCGCCCCGAGGATCCAGAAGATTTTATACTTTCCACCTGTTCCACGCTGGTCTCTATTGTCGACATCGATGGTGAAAAAGTAGTACAGTTCTCTCATTTCTCAGTGAGAGAGTACTTGACTTCAGATCGCATCGCGAATTCGTCAATTGTTTCCCTCTTTCATGTTCTCCCCAAAGCGGCACATGTTCTTCTCGCCATGGCGTGCCTCAACACTCTCTTGCAGGTAGACAGCAATACAGACACGACGAAGATTCAAAAATTCCCCCTGGTTTGGTATGCGGCGGAGCACTGGTTGGATCATGCCCGGTTTGAAGAAGTCTCGTCAGACATCCGAGATGGGATAGATTACCTTTTTGACAGAAACAAGCCACACCTTGCCACATGGATTTGGTTATATGACATAGAGGAAAGTCGGAGACGAGACCGGATTTCCAACCACCCAACACAGCCTGATGCAGGGCCTCTGTATTATGCTGCACTATGTGGTTTCCGTGATCTCGCAGAGCGCCTCCTCACTGCATATCCACAAGATCTCAATGCTCAGGGCGGTCACTACCAGTACCCTGTACATGCGGCGCTCGACAGGGGTTATCTAGATATTGTGCTACTCTTCCTGGATCATGGTGCCAACGTGGAGTCTCGGGACCACTTGGGTCAGACTGCATTTTACAAGGCATCATCTCGCGGACATGCCAAGGTCGTGCGGTCGCTGATCGCCCACGGTGCAGATCTCAACGCAGTATCTGACGAGAAGTACGGTTGGCGTACCGTGAAGTGGACAGCACTACATCAGGCGTCTAAAATCGGAAGCCTGGACAATGCAAGGGTGCTAATCGAGCTCGGCGCAGACGTGAATCGCCAGGACAACTTTGGAAGGACTCCTTTGCACATCGCATTGCATCACCAGTCCAACGATCTCGTCCAGCTATTTCTTGACCACGGCGCGGATCCCAATACATCAGATACCTGGGGTATTACGGCACTGCATGAAGCGTCAAGCCGTGGACTGACGACGTTTGTCACATCACTCCTTGAGTATCGCGCAAACGTGAATCTCCAGGACAACTTGGGGTCGACCCCATTGCACTTTGCAACAAGAGCAGGACACCTGAAAGTTGTGCAGGTGTTACTCGACCACGGCGCCGACGTAAACATACAGGGAAGAGATACCTGGACTGCGTTGCACGAGGCAGCGTTCGAAGGGCGCGCCCAGATTCTGGAGGTGTTATTGAACCGTGGTGCAAATACGCATGGCCTGACGAGATGGGGCGGTACACCTCCTCAGTTGGCATCAAGGCAGGACTGTATGCAATTGTTATTTGACTGCACAGGTAGGCCATACGATCATAGAGTTAACTTGGCCTAGTAAGGCATGGATTGCAGAGGCGACTACTATACTTTCGAATTCTGCGGATGTATCGCATCGCCAATTTGTACAATATAAGAGTATATATATCTCAATAGTATTGTAACTTGTACGATGTCACTTCGGCTATACGTTCGAGTTACTTGTCACGCACATATTTTATACTTGTACGTCGAATAAATTCGGGTACCTGAGTGGCGAATGACGGAGTTGGCTTCAATCAGGAATGGCAGCTTTCTCAGGATAAGACCATTTGATTCAATGTAGTATCATGCTACAGAAGCAGGAAATACTGTCGAAGGGTGCATCGCTTATTTCTTGTTGAGAATCTGAGTCATAGATGCGTTGGGTGGTCGAGCATATTGGGAGTGCAAAGCAGGGAAGACACACCCGACATGGCCTCGTTGTCACGGTCACGTGTTGCTGACACATGGTCATCAACACCACGCCACGTTCCTATTACAACGCTTTTACAGCGGGATCTACGTACTACTGCACATCGACCGCGATAAACACGACACTGTCGAAATATATACCGTAGACGCGTCGTCAAGTGAGGTGGTCACCCTTAGGTCGTTTTGGGGGGAATCCGAGGAAGATGTGACGCGCACACGCACACGTCATACAACGAAGGTGATGACGTCCGACAGTATGTCCGTTCACGACCCGTTTCGAGCAGCTCCTGTCACTCCATTTTTCTAAAGCATTGTCGAAGGATGTCCCACAAGACGGTGTCCGGGTATGCCGTGATTTGTCGTACCACTTCACGACGGATGCAGTAATTGGTCCTAGATGAGAGCCGAATGAGGGCCGCTTCCCAGGTCCTAACAGTAGTGTTCGTTTCGTTGCCGCCGAAGACCTCGTCTTGCAAAAATGGCGATCCCCCAAAAGCTCTCTCTTTGATGTCTCTTGCGATCATGAACATCCTCAATGAGACAAGTTTTGGCCCAGAAGCGGCTATTCTCTTCCACCTCCAGCAGTACATGACTGCTGTGTTGAGGGCCGCATCATCGTAGAGTACCTTTCCGATGATAACCATTAGCAGTTTCTTGAATGACCATTTTATACATGATAAGTACAATACAGACAACCTGTTTGCGCTCTCACCGCAGGCCGGTCAAAGATGTGAGCAAAGATCATGTGCGCTTCATGACTCTTCCTTTCCCTCTCCTCATCTCTATCTTCCAAACTTACACGCCAGTGTCGCGGTGACACACTAGATTGACCTACATTTAGGGGGATAACGGCCATGAGTGTATGTACGAAGCTATACCGGAGCGTGTTGCATGAATCGGAGAGAGTGCTGAATTTGATGAAAGGATACATCACAGGTAGAGGATGTCGTCCATATTCTGATCATAGAGCCCATCAGAGGAGGCCAGAAGCAGAAAAGCATTAGAAAAATGCTTACAAGTTTCGCCAAGCTGCTCAGATGTGGAGTCTGGAAGTCGTTGAGTTCCCCAACGAAATCGTTCCCCGCTTTCTTCTGAACATAGGTATAGTCGTGCAGCATACGAGAATTCGCATGGAGTTAGAACTGGAAAAGTATAGAAAGTGCAAGGACAAGCGTTTAGACGGATCGAAATCGGTATCAAGACGGAGTGCGGCGCACTTGACATGAGTCATCCGAGTCAGCATGCGGTATGATGGGCAAGGGTTTGTTTCTGTAACTAAATGTCAGCGCCACGGTTCACAGCAAATCAAAGGCCATATTCGAGGAAGACGCGCTGACTGAGAAAGCGACAGAGCACGGCAGTGAGCGAACCCCGTGGACCTTCCTGTAAGCTGCCCGAAAATGGGCCCCCAGATCGAGAGATCGGGCTGTGCAACCAAATGTGTGGTTGCCACCCCGATATGTTGCATGTGAGATGAGGCAGGAGTAAAGCCCATCAGTAAGTAATTTTATATATTAGCCACAATATTAGGCATGTATATAAGCAAGTGCCCCTCACTTCGGAGGGGCAGACGACTTTTTGTACACCTCTACGTGACTTTACAATAGACCAAGATTGATCTGGTTCTGTTGTGTGAGCCCTTGAGGTACTAAGTCTCTCACATCTTATCACTCAGCACACCTGCGAATAGCGGTGTGCAAGCACGCTGCGGGTCGGCACTCGCGGATAGAGATAGTTGTGTCCGTTCGGAGACACGAAAGTGGCCCGAGTCGTTAATATCTGTCCATCGTTCACCACACTAAAATGGCACTCACCGCAGTTGCGCGTGGATTGAAGTCATGCCCACACTACCCATCACATGCATCACATCTCACGCCAACCGGCGAGAGACATTGCCTCTTTGGGGATAGGAGCAGTGTAGGACTGGAACACTGCCCGTTCTGAGCCTGGATCCTCAAGCGAAAATAACCGTGATAACACATGTGCAGGTTATCGATAAAACGAGGCAAGCAAGATAAACACGACAATAATTACCACACCATTTTGCCACACTGTGTTGCTTGGCCACTGGCGTTATCAGGGGGCAATGTGCATATCGACACATGACTTTTGCAATATTGTTTACCAACTGCTGACTAGTGACCAATTTTTTTAGAGTCGTCTTCGTGTTTTCAACCCTCGCCATGATGACGCCTCTCCCTTCCTATTGCTGTCCTGACTTGTCCTTCCCAATGTCCTCAACAGAGAGCGGGTGTACCTCACTCTCTTCCTTTCTATTGCTGTCTTGGACTGTCCCTCTGATTACCCTTGACAGGAAGTGAGTGTATCTTTCTCTCTTGCTTTCTGTTGCTGTTCTGACTTGTCCCTTGTAGGCGCGGTCCCGAGTGCAGGCTTCAAGGGGACACGCCCGTGAGTTCAAAGAAATTCGGATCTGGAGATTAGAGGACGAGCGGGCCGCGGACCGGGAGATCCGTGCGCGCAAGGTCAGTGTTCGGACGAGAAGGAGGGAGAGCGCACGCGTAGACCGAGACTCGTTCGATCGTGAATCGTGACACGGGTAACCTAAGAGAGAGGGAGAGAGTTGCTGAAGGGGTCGAAATCGAGAAGGCCAATACAGAGAATAGCAGCGCTAAGACTCGAACTATTCGCCGGAAAGTCCACTTTGAGGCAATCAAGAGAAGAGGAAGAGGAAAACGGGGCGACGCTAGGCTGCGGTCTGCTGCTGTCCTTCAAGGACGCGGCCCCCTATTTATACGTGAGGCCATCGAGAGCGATTACAAGCGGTCCGTGCTACTGAAGCAGAGGAAAGTGGGAAAAAGGTGAGCGAAAAGGCGGGAAGGAGAGGCGGCGCGTGCGTGCGCGAGACGGGTAACGTCGGCAACAGATTGCTCGACGGCGTACTTGGCAAGCGATGTATGGATGTGGGCTGAGTCAGAGGGGGAGGAAAATAAGTCAATAGGAATTAAAAGAGAGGCGGCGGGCGCGAGCTAAGGAGAGGGGGAACAAGGTCCAGTACGAGTGTCCAATCGAGTCTAGAGCCAAAGCAGAATAAGAGAAAGAGAGAAAGGGGGTTAATGAGCGGGGGTAGAGTGTCCAGAAAGGGCAGGATGCAATCGGAAACGCAGGGGACGGGCGGCGAGGTGAGGTACGAAGAGGACGTGGCAAGGGCGCGAGCATGCGGCGTTTGTGATGCCGACGCTGCCGGAAATGGAGGAGGGGCGTTGCGTCGGGCTTGCACGTTTTAGGGATGGGCGGCGTTGGTTGGAGATCGTGCTGGTACTGGCTCGATCTGGCTTGGGTGGGCGAGGAGGCGGCGAGGTTGAAGAGACGGAGTTGGAGTGAGCGCGTGACTTGGGGTAGCGATAAGATAAGATGCGGGGGACGTATGTGCGTGGGAGAGGCGACTTGAAGATGGTTTTGCGGGCTCGGGCTCAGAAGTTGTAAGGCTCGGGGCCGTGCGTGCTTGTTTCCGAGGCTAACACACTGTGCCACCTTACACCCTCTTGATGCCCTTGACGTAATAAGTGCACCTTGCACTCTTGCTTTTTGTTGCTGTCCTAACTTGTTCCTCCCGATGCCCTTGACAGGAAGTGAGTGTGCCTCACTATCTTGTTTTCCATTGCTGTCCTGGTTTGTCCCTCCTGATGCCTTTGATGGAGAGTGAGTGTGCCTCACTCTCTCGCTTTCTATTGACGTCCTGACTTGTCCCTCCTGATGATCTTGACAGAGCATAAGTGCACCTCGCTCTCTCACTTTCTAGTACTGTCCTGACTCGTCCCTCCTGATGCCCTCAACAGAGAGTGAGTGCACCTCCCTATCTTGCTTTCTATTGTTGTCCTGGCTTCCCCTGATGTCCTTGACAGAGTAAGTGTGCCTTGCTCTCTTGCTGTCGTGACTTATCCTCCTGATGCCCTCAAGAGAGCGTGAGTACCTCACTCTCTTGCTTTCTATTGCTGTCCTGGCTTGTCTCTCCTGGTGCTATCGACAGAGAGTAAGTGTGCTCTGCTCCCTTGCTTTTGATTGCTGTTCTGACTTGTCCCCCCTGATTCCCTCAACAGTTCATGAGTGCACCTCATAGACATCTATTCTCAGTAAGTTTGGCATTACACTTGCTGGTGGGACCACCATATATACTGACCTGTCTCCGCCACCCGGCTCGTATCATCGGAGACAAGTAGCTTAGACGTAGACATGACCCCCCGATAATATTAAATACGCTTTCAAAAAAAAACAAGATAAGCAGCCCTGGCGGAGAAATGAAAATATCCTAAACCGCCATCCAGCCCATTCCATCTCTCCCGCTTCCTGATCCCCACCGGTCCTGTCTATGTCCAAACCCTGCCGACTACAGGCGACGTCGCGACGATGTACTCTCTATGCACGGCATTGAGGACCGGGGTTGCCACGGAGGACACAGAAAAAATCATCTCAGTGCGATTTTCATGAACACGGTCCATCACTTACCTGAGTTCTGGCTTCCGCGGCTGGGTGGTCGTTTATTCTGGGCTATTCCCTTGAGACGGGTCGCCACGGGATCCTCTGCGTGATGGCTCGATGAAGCGAAGCCTGAATCTGACGACAAATAATCGGCTGAAGGGTCAGTCGAGGTGAAGGTTGGCTCAGGAGGAAGCAGATTTTTTAAGGAGAGGTCTGGAATTTGAACTGGAGGCGAATATCTGAGTGAATCGAAGTCGATAGGCGGGGAGGCCATCTCTCGGGTACTGGGCATAGAAGTTGATACACTTGGGATGTTTGAAACTGGCGATGGATACCGGGCTGAAGGTTCGACGCTCGGCCGGAAGGTTGGGGTAGACTGCATGAGATGAGGCATGTGCAAACTCTGGCACGCAGCTTCCACGTGGGATTGGAAGAGCGGTTTGAGCCACTTCGAAACGACTTCTAGACCCTGATCCCTGTACGCGCCGCCTACGTAGGCCTATACCACAATTTTAGAGGAAGGTCATCACAGTTGACGAATGCTGGTACCTTGAACACATCCGCTGTGAATTGCTTTGCGGTCAGAAAAATGAAGCGAGGCATGTAGAGAAGACTGCTACCTTGCAGGCCCTGCAAACTGTTTATATCGCGAACTTGATTTTCCAGGGGATCAACCCTCTCGTGCAGCCCGTACGACACGCAACTTAAAGTATGTCATCAGCTACGTCTCGTGTTGAGACAGGAGAAACCTTACATCTCTGCGAGTAGGTATTCACGCTTGACGCTATCTCTCAATTCCTAAGTAAATCCGATGAGAGACCAATCCAGGGTGAATGATGACGTATAAGCGAACCGAAGCAGGGCCAACTCGCAATTCCGGATAGAGGTCGTGAATGAGATCTGTAAGCACTAAGGTAAATACCTGACCCCCGATGTGCTTCAATCTGTTGATAACATCAGCCAGACGACCCGAGCAGGTTTTCGATGAGCTGACTCTTCGTTATCTGCGCTGGCATTGCTATCAGACCCCACGCTGAAATAGCTGTGAGTGAAAATTTGCTGCCCGAGTTGCTCAGACCGAATTTTCGGAAGTGATGGCAGGTCGTCAGCTGCGTCATGATCGCTGAAGAAAGTGGGAGAAGAATGGTGAGAGTTTGTTCCTGAGGAAGACATGGCAAGGAGGGTGGTGGGGAAGATAATAAGCAGGCATGATACAAACTCGGAAGAAGGTATTGTAAAAGATGACGACGGTTGAGCTGAAACCATAGAGGCCATAGGACGTGGTTCCTTCAACTTGGAAGCAGCATCTGGTATAATAGTGCCTGGTGGTGGATCGAATGTGTACTCGGACAACGTTGCTACTTTAGTAGCTGCTACTTGAGGCGAGCCTTCAGCTGTTGTAACACCCTCACCAACATGACTACTGGGAATATATTCTTTGTGTAAACGGCATTACCATGAGGACCTATTGGAAGATTATAACTATTATTACCTACGCACCGCATTGAACCTGCCATATTTTTGGCGGAGATCTCCGAAGATAACTCATCATAGTGTCTGGCTCGAGGGATTCAGGTGGCTGTGAACGTGAGGGAGACGGTACGATGGACACTAGATGAACATACGGCATTCAAGTTATCGATGCGTAGAAGGTCATCGTCATGGACGAGAGCTAGATCACAGTCATCGGGTGCTTGCTATACGCCGACCTTTTGAATCATGCACAAGAACGCAGATAGAAAACACTTACTTCAGTGATATACCCCAGGAGTGTGTGAAGGGGGTCTTGATACTTCGAAACGTCGGACAAAGACCAGAAAGCATGAAGTGGACTACCTCACGTGAGTGTCTCCCGAAATGCTCGTGAGTTGCATATCACGGTCAGAGTCATTGCCACCTGGAATCCGGGCTGGCCCTGCTGCTCCTCGAAGCCATGGCAATAGTCTCGAAGAAAAACGAGTGACTCGGAAGCCTCTGATGAATATGCATTGACTCTCAGGTAGGTCCTGAGTTGATTAAATGAGGCAATAAAACTGCCTCTGTTTCTGTTCGAGGCGGGAGAGTGCAGAACGTACCTCACCGCTCGGGCCAAGATTGAGCGCTACACCTCCCGCACCTTCAGGCGTGAATTGCCATTCTACATCGGAATTGCGTTTTACCTGTACTCTGAATGACACTCGTTCATCCCTCTCATGGAACGCGATGTTGGCCCATGATCTCGCAAGATGGCGCCCAGTGACCAGAATGATATCCTCCCTGCGGCTTAATCCCGAGCCACACTCCCGAGCGAACGCAAACCACTCGTCTATGTGCCTAATAATGCACTTGGCGAAGTCTCCTCGAGCTGCTGTGTCCTCGCGTTGGGCTTGCAAGGGAAGTGATAGAATTGCACCTTGCCTCCCGCGGCATGAAAACGAGAGTGGTCCGGGATCAGGCCTGTAAGGATAAGCAACCAGGGATCATGAGAATGAGAATTTGGTTACCCTAAGGCATGTATTCCATCTACGTCAGACATATCGGAGACCCCCTTTGAGCGGAGGTGGTTAGGCGGTAGTGTGCCCAAGTAAGTAGGCGGTGACATCCTAAGTGTTAATGGCTCGTGGTTTGGGGGAACACCTCCTCGATGGGATTCATGGTCTGCGGGAAGTAGAACATTAAACAGTCGATGGAAATAGCCTTCACGAATGAAGCCAACGTCGCCGACTTCTACGGCAGTATATCGTCCCCCTGGGCTTGGTTCCCAGAGGGCATGACCATAAATAGGATACTTGATCGCGAGCTCCTCACGGAAAATATCGTAGTCCATCAGGGAGATTGTTGAGGGGAAAACAGAGAAAAAAGGCTGATTGCTGCTGTACAAATACTGCCAGTTGTCACAAGTGTGTGCACAGCCTTAGTGGTATTACGCCTCTTCCAATAAGCGGTACCTACAATATTAATGTGACAATAGCACAGCAATATCCCCTCGTTCCTCGTACAAGGCGCACCATTAGGTCATAAATGCGAAACTCTGGGGCAGACAAGATCTCATCTATCGTTTTTTGACAGAAAGGGACCTGGGGTGGAGAGGATTGATAGGCTGACATATGACAAAGGCAGTGAGAGGCAGTGCGTCTAACCTAAAGCGGACAACTAATTACCCGTGCTGAGCAACCAAAGGGTGCCAACGGATCCACATGGCAAAAAGGAAACCGGCGCATAATTCCTCTGGATATCAACATATCTGATCATTTAAACGACATAAAGAAATGAGGGTATCTTAAGCTAAGGTATCCAGCGCGAGCATTCATATATTCATATCTTGAGAGGAGACAAAGGAAAAGGAATGTGAAAAAAGGGTCCAGAATCATGGGGTATGTTACATGTGAAGGACGATAGAGATGTCCAACGATCACAGGCCACCTGCCTGTGACTCGGACATGGAAAAAGGGGGTAAGGCACTGAAACAGACTTCCTGTGCGGTTCGCTTGATGATAAACTGGTCGTCAAGGCGCTGTTGGCATGTTAAGTAAGGCTGACCAGAAATGCTGGAGCATGGGTGACGACTGACTAAAGGGTATAAGCTCCCAAACTGGATAGATGATGGAATTAGTAAATGGAATGAGTATGTTGATGATCGAATGGGAGAGCGCACCTGGGCCGTTTGTGACCTAAATTCAAAGAGACCCTGCTCCGCATATTTCTTCTCTAATTTCTTTCTCTTCTGGACAGGCACCTTCTCACTGAGGGCCCTAAATGTACCCCTAGCCTTCCGCACACGCTTGAAAGCCAGCTTTGAAAGGCACCGCCTACAAGGATACATTAACCATGCCAACGGATAAAGGCCGCAGAGCACTTACATTAACCGTTGGTTCAAGTCACCCACTCCGATAGATGGGTTCTTCCCTATGTCATGTTAGAAGGCTGCCTGCGGAGCTACAGAACAGACATACGCAATATCTTGATCAATTTCTGATGGATGCCATATTAACCATATACTTGAGGGCAAGGGAAACACGTACCGCGGTCATTCCTTTCCCTTTTCTCCTGGTGTCCTCAAAGGTACGCTCATTGTTGGCACATGCCGACACGGAAATCTGCATGGGTATAATGATCAATTAACAAGCAACTTGACAGCGGGGAAGGAACTTCTTACCACTAGGGGACTGCCTAATAGTTCATATGCACAGAACGAACTTCCGCAACGAGGACGTGGAGTAGGTAGCACCTTGCCGCCATTGGAATTGTTTGCTGTGAGGATCCGCAAACGTGTGATCACACGGGTAATTATGGCGGCGCGTCTGAAAGCCACTCGAAAATGAGAATCATTATGCCTCAGCCAAGGCCGTATTTCTGCATCGCTATGACGGCGCAGCTTCGGCAACACTGGAGACTTCTTCTTCCCCTCCGAATAAGCTTGGGAGTTGGGAAGGTGTGAGAGACGCAAGGCAGAATACAGTGTAGAGCATACATTGAGAGCGCCTGCGTATGAAGCAGTGGCAGGTATAATGCTCCAAGTTGAGCAGCATAGCCGAATAGCAGGCATCAAAGATAGCCTGGGAGCAAGAAGTTTAGTGGGTCTCGATGGCCGGTGGGACAGGAATCTTACCGCTAAGCGGCAATCCTTGGGAAGTGGTGTGACCAGATGTTTGCGGACGTCCTGCCGGAGTTCAATGGTGCCAAATAGCTGCTGAATGAGGGGCACTCACGTATCCAAAGATCTTCTCGTTATCACAGGTGAGGATGTCTAGCATCATCATCAATCGGTCAGAGAGAGCACTTTACAGTTAGTCAAAATTGGACTCACACGAGAAACCATCTGTGCCACCATTCTCAATGCGGCCACAGTGACCAGCATCTTGGGAATATGATCAACAAGCGAAGGCAAAGCGGACACAGGACGGCTCACAGAAGAAGACGAACGCATCTTGGGAAGATGACTTGTACACAAGATCGTCCATAGCTTGTAGCTGCAATTCGGTAGGTGAGTTCACCTTGAGCATCCTGTGAGGAGATAATAAACCCACAATGTTCCCCTTGGATGGCCAGAGTTTGGTCCCTTGGTTCCCTGCCTCGTCCGTCATCACAAGGATGTCATCTTCATGGTAGCTATAGATATCTGTGTTATCGACCATGCTACGGATTAGAAGTGACAACGCAGTAGGAGAGTTGTCGAGCCGCACCCATCAGCATCTTTTTCATCTCCTTGACGTCATTCACTGGGCCCACAAGTGGGCTAGGACGATCTTCATCCTCGTCGTGGTCTGGGGTTGACGAATAGTTGATGCCAACCAAGAGTGCCTTGTGATTGGGAGGATCGGTAAGGGACAAGAAGGGGTCGGATTGAAGAAACTTGATCTCCATGGCCTAGGTGGAGACAAGATAGAGGGTAGGCGGTGGCCGCGGTAGTCACCCAGTGGGGTCATTTATAGAGGGAAACGGGTACCAATACAGCGCCCGGACGGACCAATAGACGAACGAAGATGACGGAAACGACGAGGTGAAAATTATCATACATGGACGGGGCGATGAGGGGTCGAGCACTGGTCGAGCGATAAATGGCCTAAGTCGGGGATACAAAATTGAAGCGCCGGGGGGGAGAACTGCCTATATTGCTGTACGTTGTTCAAGTTTTATGACGAATTCGACTGTAATCAGATTTAATGAAGAGAGTGAGTGCTCCTTCGTAACCCAGAGAATTCCAAACATTTTCTCCGCGAGTTAGATGGCGAACCTCATGTTCGTGTCCTGGGATTCGGGGCTCAGGGCTGCAAAAGGCCTTCGCATCCAGAATCCATCGGGGCGGCTGTACATGAGAGCGTTTCTATTTGCCTCTACTTGTTTCCCCGATTACTGTCAGCTTTCTTTGGAGCGTTTCCTGTCGCATGCTCACGCCCGGTCCACGTTGCTTTGTTGCATTGTGCCCTGACAAAGCTGACGACGTCGACATTCTGAAAAACTGGCTCACAGGGATATCCCTTTTGCTAACCTGTGCAATACAGAACTGGGCGACACTCGAAACAACCAAAACATCACGCCGACAGTACCTCAATAGGGTTCATGGTCTGGAGGGAGTGGAAGTGGAAGATTATGGTAAACGGGTGGCAGAAATAGCCTTCGTGAGTGAAGCCAACATCGCCAATTTACAGTAATCGGCAGTATAATGTCCCTCTGGGCTTGGTTTCCGAGGGACGTGTCCGAGAACAGGGTACTTGGTCGTGTTTTCTTCGCGGAAGATATTATAGTCTATCAGCAGAGACGTTCCATCAGGTAAAGGCAAGCGTTATTTGCATAAATAGTCGAGGAAATTGGGTCACATATTATTCTCCGCCCTTCTCATTGTATCTAGCTTCCTTCAGTTCCTTCGTTCCTTCATTCGCGCGTTGTTAGTTCTCTCCCCATACTTTGCACCCTGAGCGGCGAGATAAACACGGACGAGAAGGCAGATAGGATCAGATTGGCGGCGCAGGCTCAGAATGAGAACCATGACCATCTGGCCCACTCGACCTTGCACGCTTTCTTACGCTTTCAGTTATATCCAGACCCGCCAGCGACGAGAGACACTGTGACGACCTTCCCCCTGCGCATCGAGAACAGGATCGCATCATATTAATTTGGCATCCCGGTTAAACACGTAAGTCTCCCTGCTTACCTGCATTCGCGCTTCCGTCCTTGGACACTCTCGGACTGGCCGATCGCCGGCGCCTGCGATTAGGCCGGTCGGTAATCTCGAGACGAGTAGGAACGAAGTGCTCCGCAAGGTGGTTTGGTAAAGCGGGCCCCGCGTCTAGCGATGGACAACGGGTAGGTGCAAAGGTCTCTCGAACGCTTGAGGTTTCGGTTGGCAGGAGATAAAACCTGCGCAAATTCTGGTACGCAGTCTCCATCTGGGATTGGAAAAGCGGGTTGAGCCACCTCGAGAGGACTTCCAGACCTTGATCCCTGTATACGCCGCCGACATAGGCCTATGTCACAGCTTTAGAGGAAGGTCCCACTCGTAGTGAGGAATATCCGTACCTTGAATACATCCACTGCAGATCGCTGACGGTCAAAAATGAGTCGACGAGTTCAGAGGTGACATCCTAACCTTGCACACTTTGCATGTCCCTTAGCTCGCGAGCTTGATGTTCCGGAAGATTGACCCTCAATCTCTCGTGCAGATTGTACGACACACAACTCGAGGTATATCGTCAGGTACGCGCCCCGTGTAGTGGTAAGGGAGACATTACATCTCTGCGAGCACGCCTCCGCATTTGACTTCATCCCTCAATTTCTGATGAATCACGATGAGAGACTAGATTCGAGGCAAATGATAGCGCATAGGCGAACCGAAGCAGGGCCAACTTTCAAATACGGATAACGGTCCTGTATGATATCTGTCATCGCCAACATAAATGCTTGATCCCCGATATGCCCCAATCTTATGAAGACGTTAGTCAAGCGAGCCGAACAGAATATCAACGGACTCACTCTTCGTGATCGGCGCTCGCATCACAAGTGGGCGACTGGAATGGGTCCCTGCGGCTCACACTGCGGGTGAAAACCCGTTCCAAAAGTTGCTCAGATTGAATTTTCGGAAGGGGTGGCAATTCTGAGTCCTTTGCTGCAACGCGGGGGAGAGCGGGAGACGACTGGCTAGAGAGCTTGAGTGTCCCTATGAGCGACATGGTAAGGATGGGAGTGGGGAGAGAGAGGCGGGAAATGACGATAAAAGCGCGGGCTGCGCAGCCACCTCATGCATTCTGTGTTCTAGAACATAACACACTGGTCTTATGGGTGACATAGGTCATCTGCCAAGGTGACCACCAGCATTCGACGGCGCGAATGTGCATAAATGCTCATCAATGTCTACCTCGTACCTTTGAATTTTGCTAGTGCACAATAGGAACTACTCTGGGTCTTGGAATAGGTCATGGGTAATCCCTGGTGGTCTGGTCCACGTTCATTCGATAGTAGGGTACACGATTTCTGTTGACTGCTGTACGAATGAATAAAAGGGCGAGGATGAGGATGAAGATACGAACCCGGAAGAAGACATTGAATGGGTAAAAGGGGAGACGGCTGAGCTGAAGACACAGAAATCATAGGCCCTCCACTATGCATCTTGAAAGCGGTATCTGGTGCACGCAGCACGACTGCGATCAAAGGTGCACATGGACAATTAATGTTGTTATTTTAGAACTGCTATTTGAGATGGCCCGTCGGCTATTGAATATTGAAGCCCAGCCAAAAACGACACAATGTGTCAAGCATGTCAAAGCCCTACAACGATACATGGACATCATATAACGTTACGTAACAGAGTATAGAGCAACATACTAACGAGGTGGCACCATAACAGGAAGAAAACAACAGCGCTACATGTGAAACAAAGCGGGAGAAGAACGGTTTACTATCCAATTGAAGGACATGTAAGATCATTACGACATTAAACAGGGAAACGACCGGAGAGAGGACAAGGCGGTCAAAAGGTATATGTGTACCAAGCAAGAGTAAAAAATATTTCGAACACTATGACACCGCAATCAGATAGCGTTGCCTGATTAAGACCGGCCTACTAAAGGTGAGATCGAATTCTGTCGTCTACCGTGAAGCTGGGGACGTCTTGCAGATGTCTGAAACAAATGTCTACGTAAGAAGGCAATGAAAAGTCCGAAGAAATAGGGAATACATTCGTACCAGAGGACGAAACTGTTGAGTAAAGAAGGAATAGAAAAAAGCGAGAATTGGGGTCGAAGCCTTGTTAGGTGCTGAAAATTCAGTCACCCGTCGAATACAGACTAGATCGGGAGAACCGGAAAATAGGGCCAAGTGTGGAAGGAAAACTCTTCAGTTACTCGGAAATCACTAGAGAATGTCGATAGAAGCGATCTTTGTTGCAGCCGCGTTCCTCATGATGCGGAACCTTGATATCGAAATATGAGGGGTAAGGAAGCTTGGTCCAAGAAGGCCTCAGAAACGGCCTGTTCATCCGCCAAATCTCTGGGGAAAACATTGTGCTCCAAATACAAACTTGCAGAGAAGGAAAAAGGAGTAACATTTCAACTTGGGAGGTCGATCTCTGTATAATCGCGTTTGAGAAGAAATTGTTCTTCTGGGCCCTATAAACATAATCCAGTCAGACAGTGTTGCAGACGGACATTGCGCTGTGCTTGCGCCACATGCGCCGACTCACTACAGGGCGTAAACTCCCGATCTAGGTGAGACCGACAGTGTAAGCAAACATCAGGAAGGATAACTTCAGGAATGTACCTGCGCCGTCTGCTCCTTAAACTCAAACACCCCCTCCGCTCTGTACTCGCTCTCTAGCTCCCCCTTCCGTTTGGGCGATACCTTCATACAAAGTCTACGGAATGCGCCTGTTGCAACCTGAACGCGCTCGAAGGCTAGTTTGTATAGGCAGTTCCTGCAAGGTATTCTGTTGGCAGCGCGGGGATGAATAGATTTCACAAGCACTTACTGCAGCCGTACTTCTAAATCGCCCAGTTTGATAGAGGGTTCCTTCTCTACGTAATGTTAGCCGGTCACAACGAAACTACAGAACAGACGTACCCAAGATTTCGAGCAATTCCTTCGAGTCCCCGAGAAATTACGTTGAACTTTTTGTCCGAGTGAAGACACAGGAAAATACTTACGGTGGTCATGCCCTTGCCCTTTCTCTTTGTGTCTTCCCACGACTGTTGATTCTTTGCGCATGCTGACAAAAAGATCTATACCAGTACGTCATAGGTGGACAGAAAAGCATGACAAAGGGAAGGAACCACGTACAACTTCGGGGGCCCTCGAAAAGTTAAAAGCGCGATGGCAGCGGTTGCAAAAGGGATGCTGGTCGGTGGGGGTAGGTGGTGCCGCATCATGTTCGACCTCCTTAGACCTCTCCAGAAGGTTCTTGAGACGTATGATCGCAACTGTCGTCGTAATGGCCTTCTTAAACCTCTTACGAGTAAGGAATGAGGGATTGGGTGAGACCCGGAACGGCGCCACACCCTCGGTATTACTACGGCGTGGCTGCTCTGTTCGCTTCTTTGTCCTCACAGAAACAGCTTGACGGATGCAAACGAGACTTGGGTGAGACACAAACAAACGAAATACGAAAGTTGGAATCATACATTGAGCACGTTGACGTGGCGCACACTGACACAAGTAACGACCCAGGTCCAGTAGCGAGCCAGAATGGCACGCGTCCAAGATAACCTACACGGGTGACTTTCAATAGTTGTCAACACTCGATGATAGAAGGGACTTACTGTCAGGCGGGTGCCCATGGGGAGTGGGTTGATAAGATGCTCGCGAATAGTCTGCGAGGCATCAATATCGGATGGTCAATCGATACGGAACACTCACTTTGCCCAAGATTGCCTTGTCATCACATGTAATGATGTCTGAAGTAAGCATCGCTTTGTCAGTAGATGAAAGGGAGATGAAGAAAGATCAACACATACATTGATACTCGCCATCGTCGTCTTGGCCACAGTGGCCGGCGTCTAGGGACAGGTCAACGAGGGAGAGTAGGGCAGAGTAGACCATACAATAGAAGACAAAAACATCCCCACGTGATGCACCGCGAACGAGATTGTCGATGGCGCGCAGCTGCAATTTAAAAATTGTCAACACTGATGGTATACTGGCTGTATGTGGATAGAAACTCACGATGTTTTCTGCGGAAGGCCACAGGTCCGTGCCTCTGTTTCGCTCCTCGTCCGTCATGAGGGTGATATCTGGCTCGCAAAAACTGTACACGTCTGCGACAGTAACCATGCTACGATCTCAGTAATAAAAAACCTGTCGAAATATTATCGAGTCCCACCCATCAAAAACCTCTTTATGTCTTCCGCGTCGTTAACAGGGCCCTTCAGTTCATCTGGGCGTGACGCGTAATTACTACCGATTGCGAGGGCCTTAAATTTAGGAAGGGGTGCCTCTGGAGACACACGATAAGGAGGGATGGGCGAGAGCCTGGAGGGTATGGGCATAGTGTGGGGAGAATATTGTGAAGACTGCACCAAACACGAGGCTATTTATCCCAGTAGAGCGAAAGGCTATGTGCGCCACAAATCGAAGTCGGCATCTTGATAACGACACCGACGTTCCTGAATCAGCAAAATCGGGGAAAGCTGCGGGTTTATTGTTTATCGATGGGCTGTGCGAGCAGGAGCGGGAGCGGGCGCGGGCGCAAGAAAAAAAAGTGCCAAGACAAAGTACGGGCAGTGGTTAAAACCTCCGAGGGCGCCCACTGAGGGGTGGGCTGCCTAAAGCTCCAAATCTTGACTATTGGAACGCCCAGCTACCAGTTCAGTACATGACATGTGTGGGTTGTAAGATAACTGGAACGCAGGACATGGCCACTTCAGGGTCGATATCCCGGCCCGGCCACGTGTTGAATTACGACCCTGCGATCCGGACACCAAGTGTCCAGCCACGACAAATACCTCAGATTCGGTTTGTCAAATTTTATTACTAATGGACATGGACGAAACTTGGCCAGTGCTACATCCTGCCACCCATTCAACATAACACCCACACCCACAGAGCCCAGTGGTTAGTTTTCTGGACACCAGGGAACATTTCAGGCGAAAGGGAGATCATACGGACCAATGACGCTCCAGCATTAGCACGGAAGCCACTCAGGCTGCTGAAATGCAAGATGCGGTCCCATCCGAAGCTCGTATAGTGACCCACCTCAAGACTAACTTCTATTTCATCAGGGCTATGCGTTGCTCGCGAGAAGAAAAAAAGTTCGGCTCGCTCGGCGTGCCTTCTTGGGTCACTCGAAGCTAGAGTATGAGAGCCCGACTAAACGAGCCTTCCACGTGTGCTGGACGAGGCAGGGTACTAGTGTACATTACAACTTGAATTTTTACGGTACGCGTTTGACCCATCTATCTTCGTCGGTCCGCTATTAATCTATTTATGTGGCCAAAAGGAACACGCGCCCTGCTGTCAAGCATGTCCATGTCATTACTAACACAAGCTTACGAGGCCTGTAATCCCATGTAGAGTACTACGATTACGCCCTGTTATACACGTGTCGACCGACAGCAGGCATGTCCCCGCGTCATTGCACTGCAATACCGTATCTGGTCATCCTTCGCCCTTCGCCGGTACTGTAATTACACTAGTTCGAGGTGACCGAGGAGCAACCAGCAATCTATAGGCGTTTTTGCCCGTGCCGATCAACGCGGACATCTCTCCCGGTCTCGTTGCAAGTCCTGTAATCATACTGCACTGTAACTCGTTCCCTATTTTGACCTAAAAATACTGAACACAGGTATAATTATGTGGATACACAGCCGCAGGATACGTACCTTTACAAATTCGGCCTGACAGCACCGAAATAATAGTACTAACCCAAGGGTGGTTAGAACAAGGAGAAGTGAACGGGACATGTTAAAATCACATGTTATACTCGCGCGCTCACGCAACGTGTTTTCTTTTTTTTCAGTCCAGCAGGCTGCAGCAGGGTTCGAGAAGATTGATACACAGTATTATCGCCGTTTTCTGTATACGTCGCAATGAACCTCGTTTATGGAAGCTGACCGTTTAGGGGATAATGAAGGTATTCGGCCCCATCTTGCTTGTCACATTGATTCATGATATGATGCGTGATCAATACATGGGTCTCGTGGTGAAGATCCTTTCACAGAAACTAATACCCATGTACCTAATGCTTCATGAACCTGAAAATGCGCTTTACCCTAGTACACCCTAATGAATGGATATTTTCGTTAGGAATATTGCTATCAGCCATTGACCTTGACCGTAGCCAACTGACGGAATCTACTCGGCGGTAAAATTGCCGTACACCATCGTACGCACCGTAACGCAGTACAGTACATCACATCAGACAAAATTGGCGGATCACGTCACACGAAACATGTCATATCGTCGGCCAAATTTCGTTTTGATCAACTTATCTCCGGGAGGTCAGCGTATCGCGGTGATGAGGAATCGTCATCTAATTCATTGTGCAGGGAGTAGCTGTGAAATGTGAAGTGGAACAACAATAGACCCCACAAACCATGAATTCTGTTCTGACGTGACTGTCGAAAGGCATTAATATTATTGATACGAAGTCAAAAGCTATGCGTGAAAGAGAAAATGGTGTATTCAGAGTCATGACGGCCAAAAAGTAAGAAGACTAGAAAAAGTGCGTGTAACGTAATTGGGCAATAAATGACATGGGAAAGACGAAGGGGAGAAAGAAGGATAAATAATGTCTGAAGCGGAAACGTGAGTTGAAACATGATGAATGATACGAAACTCCACGAACGCCCACCGTTCGGGCCATGAGATTGAAGTCAAGGTAGCCAAGCCAACTGCGTACGATCAAAGCGGACGTAATTGATAGAATCGCGAAGTAAGGACGTTTGTATTTTTTTGTATAAAAAAAATTAGACCTGCAGAACGTCTTGCATATTCTATCAAGTGAAACGTCAACCTCTGTTGGAGAAAAAGGCTAAGAGCCCCCCAAAAAAGAAAACACGTACCAGAGGAACAAGACTGCTGAGCTGGATACATGATATGCCCACGGAACAGTCAGCCATGTGGACACACGTTAAAGAGTGATACATGGTCACGACGCACCAAGGGTGTTTGGAAGTTATCCATCTCGCCTTCGAAAGGTTCAACTTCCGTAGAGGACGGTTTCTCACTACAGAGGACATCCTTCTCCTTCACCATTCGATGCGCTTGTTCCTTGACCTTTGACTTCTCAGCTCTTGTCCATTCATGTAGCTGGCGGGACGTAGTATGAAGTTTGAAACTGTGAAAGTCGTGGGCAGCATGAGAAATCGATAGAAATCGGTCCGAATGAGTGAAAACCGTACTTAACATGCATCATAAGATCTTTGTACGATGGATGCTGGTTCTGCCCTGGACACATAGAAACCAATGTTTAAATCACAAAAAAAGACAAAAAAAAACGTAAAGTGAGAACTTACCAAGAAAACTACAGACGATCCTAGTCAACGAGCCCTCATTGGCTTCCCACGACCGCTGATCATCTGAGCATGCCGCCAATGAAACCTGCATGTATATAAACAAACGCTGAGCTTAAGTGCGAAGCATAGAGCACAGAAGGGAAACCGACCACGGTAGGGACGTTCGCGCTGGGATCAGGCACGCACCACCCATTGCAGGGAAAGAGCGATTGCGGAGATGTACAGAATTGCGGTGAGGACGGCACGTTAGAATTACGCAGGCGGCGGGCACTAGTCTCCGTTGGGGTGGGAGCGACGCGTCTGTCGGTGCTAGGCGAGGGGCTGACGAAAATGGGCAATACGGAATGCATGCGCTCTGCAGATTTGCTTTGCGCCAGGATGCTAGAAAATGTTGGGGGTGTAGGGAGAGCAGGTTCTGGTAGAGAGGGGTCCTGGGTGACTGAGAGTAGTCGAGTGTGGATCAGCCTACAAAATGAGCCCTCGAACATGGGAGTCCTGTGTAGACTCACACGCGGCATTCCTTCGCACTTCGCAATATCGTGAGTCGAATATGGGACAACATATGAAGAGAGGGCCATACCTGTCACGTTCTGCAATGAATTCGTGCGGCGTTTGCCTTTGGAATACCAAGGGACGTATACGGTATTGCAATGATAATGTGGGAGGTCGAGAAGAGTGCCAGAATGACAGGTATCGAGAAGCGCCTGCATTGTGGATCAGGAAACCAAGGTAAAGCGTGGTAAGAGAGACTCACAAAGAGAGAACTGCCTGCAGGCAACGGTTTGACGAGGATATCATTAAGTTCCTGCAACGGCCGATGAGCGCACGTTCATTAGGCGTATTTGCTAGAGTCGCGGACTCACGTTGTCGATGACTATTTCATCATCAATCGTGATGAGGTCTGCCGACATCGGTGAGCCGGTTTTAAGGTCGATAGGAGTAATACGCATACACTCATCCATGAAATCTTCTTCGTTGAGGTCATTTGTTGGCTGCTGGTTAGAATGTCCCGAGACTTGTGCGAGTTAGCCGGAGGGACATTCGGACGGGCCCCGAGAAGCGAAACTCACAAAGAAACGTGAAGCGGTCCCCTGCAGTCGCATCCGCAACCAAGTTCCCCAGTTCGCGCAACTAGGGGGAAAGAGTGGTGTTAGAGGGAAAGAAGCCCGTCACTGCAGTGAGAGGGTACTGACAATATTCTCGCGCGTCGGTTGGAGGTGGTCATCGAACGCAGGGTCATCCTTGAGCACGGTGATATCTTCTGACCGATACCCATACGTAGCTTTTCCATGCGCAATTACGAAAAGAATAGTAACGATCAACATAAGTATGATGGGCCGGTGCGCAGCAACTGGGTAGCAACCGGTCAACTTACCTATCAGTACATCTCGATACCGGTCAACATCTTTGTGCGTGTTAAGGAGCTCGCCGTGGTACGCGATGCCAACGAGCAGCGCGCGGCGCCGTGCGGAGGAAGGGGCAGGGACGGAGAGCTGTGCTGCCTGTGCTGTCGTAGCAGTGCTGTCTGGCGGAAGGAGGCCCTCCTCGGCATCAGAAAGACGGATGCCTCCCGTGTCCGTGAGACGACAGAGCCGTCTTGCGAACCGTCGAGTGTGCGAGGTAAGGGAGGAGGTCAAAGGGCCCCGCTGTACACGCGGGGAGCTCGTTGGCAGTGGCGGTGTTGGTGTTGGTGCCAATTTTGGCTCATGGGTAATGCCGGTTGTGTCGTCTCCTCGTCGTGGAAAGGATGTTGGATTTGCGGTCATGATCGGACATGAGCTGGCGAGGGAGACAAAGTTCCCCATGGGACTTCAATTGTGGAGTCGTGTGGGAGTAAGGGGACGACGATGGGGGGAAGGGGAAGAATGAAACGGGAGTATGGGGGAAGAGTTGATATGAAGTGGCATGGGGGCAGTTATATGTATGTAAAGAGAACGTGAGGAAAAATGCCCCGCAAGGTGATGTATCATCGGGGAGGTGAGAACGGGGACAGATACCACCATGTTGGACGTTAGACGCTCAAGGCGTTTATTGTTCTGTTCATCTCTGAAACAGTTTTATTGTTTTGATCCTTGCCCCATGACACGAATGATCACTGATAACCGTCATGATAGTCCCTGGCCACCTTTTCAAAAGCAAAGTACGTGCGGTACGACCTTTCTCCGTCAAAACGGTACCAACGTCAAAAAACGTGGGCATGAGATCACGTGCAGGCTTACATCATAACTCCCCTCATCCTGCCAATCACCATCACCACACCCATGTCCCAATGCTATGCGACATATATGATCCAACGTGAGAACGCACCAATCAACGTTTTCCATCCCCGTCGACACGAGGCTGACACTACGGCATTCACGCGTTAACAGTGTGCGAACTACATGGGCATAGAGCGGATAAAATGCAACAGGATAAACAGTATGATATTGGTACAATGTGTAATAATTCTATCAGCCACAACATGCAAGGACAACTTAAACAGTAATAGTGGGGTGTGAGTAGGTACTACATGAAAGCGGTTCCAGTAAGTGATGCATAGATCGAGAAAACCCGAAAAGGAGGAAAATGCGCGTTAGTTCAGGCGAAAGATATCGTCCATATCCTGGACAGGTCTTCATCAGCGGCTGGCCGACGACAGGCAAAATCATAATAACAATGGTATAACAAAAATACTTACAAGTTTCGCCAAGCTGCTCAGTTGTGGTGATTGAAAATTGTTTTGTTCCCCTTCGAAGCCGGACCCTTGGCCCTGTGCCGCTTGCTTCTTCAGAGCACGGGTATATTTGTGTAGCTCACGACAATTTGAATGGAGTTCGAAACTAAAATCGGGTAGAA
Organism: Russula virescens; assembly: GCA_003316435.1. NCBI lineage: Eukaryota > Fungi > Basidiomycota > Agaricomycetes > Russulales > Russulaceae > Russula > Russula virescens. Next base: position 31,254 of record QFEY01002019.1, on the reverse strand, counting down.
AGTACAAAGGATAAGTGCTTAGACGGATCAAGGTCGGTAGTAAGACGGAGGTGTGGCGCACTTCACCCGGGTCATCAGCGCGCGGTACGACGGGTAAGGGTTTGTTTCTGTAATCACACGTCAGTCTAGTTCATAACCATAAAAGGCCATATTTGAGGAAGATGCGCTGACCCAGGAAGCAGCATAGCACCACAGTAAGCGAACCCCGTGGGCCTTCCCAAGCACGCTGGGGATCCGAACATGCAGATAGCGACAACTGGACCCGGTCGGAGATGTGAAATTATCATTAATGCTTTCACCACGCGCAAATAGCACCCACCACAGTCGCTCGTGGATTGTGATCATACTCACACCACCCATCACATTTGATACGAGATACTGGCGAGAAGCATCGCCTTGTCGGATATAGGACTGGTAGTGTAGAACTTGAATGCCGCCGCGGCTTCCGAGACTCGCGTCGGTCTGCTCCTACTGGCAAAGAGGTCTCGCTCTGATTCATGATTGAATAGATGCCCATTGCAGGAGTATCGATTTGTAATGGCAAGTCGGAAAGAGGTGCTTCACTGAGCATCTGCACGTTGGCGATGAGGGTAGGCCGCCGAGAGTCCCTGTCGGGAAAGCCAACAATTTGGATCGCATTACTACGTACTTGAGAGGCGTCAATGTAGAATGGTATAATAGACAAGGGGGAGACCTACCGGTCTTGTTTTGATACGTTCCTGTGTGGCGTTCACCCTTCGACAGCCATGGTACATACAGGTTGTTGCAGTGATAATGCGGTAGGTCAAGCATTGTGCCCGAATGGCAGGTATCAAAAATAGTCTAGCAGACAGCAGAAATATATAGAGAAACTGCCTCAGTATCAACGACAATTACTTACCACAAGAGTACAACCGATTGGAAGGCCTTTGACGAGGATGTCATTGAGTTCCTTTGACACAAGTCAGAAAAGGGCGTCTCTCGTAGGCAAAACGGGACATGTTTTACATTGTCGATAATGCGTTCCCAGTCGGAAGTGATGATAACTGTGGGAACCTAAATTGAAAGGTGTCCGACGGAGGAGAGAGCGAGAGGCATACCTTCATCCTGACCGTCCTCCTCCTCTTCATCGATAAGCTCCTTTTGCTGGTCGGAATGGCCAGAGTCTGTATTAGACGCCAGAGTGATGAGTGGATTGTGGTGCCAGGAAGGAAAAGAAAGACACACAGAGAAATATGAACTTGTCACCCGGCGCGGCACCAGCAACGAGCTGTTGTAGTTCACGAATCTGAAGCGTGTGTCAGAGTTAATCATGCACAAAAGGGGAAGTAAGCTAAATAACCATATTGGCACGAGTCGGTTGAGAGAGATCGGAGAGATTGGGGTCGTCCTTAAGGACAGTGATGTCGTCTGGTGAGTACCCGTAGGTATCTGGGATAAAGATTAGTGTCGAGGGAAGTGGTGATGATTGCAAGATAGCTGCGAAGACCATACGCACTGAGGAGGAGCGCTCGGAACCGTTCGACATCTTTGTGGGTTCCATCCAACTCGTCCCAGTCGCGTTTGTCACGGTTGAGTGGGATCTCCTTGTACGAGATACCGGTGAGAAGGGCTTTCCGCTTCGGTGTAGGGCCATTTGTTATACCCTGTTCGGCCTCAGCTAGCTGGCGAAGAGCTCCTTCGATATTGTGTGGTTCGTGATGACCTCCTCCGACATCATCCGATTCGCGACAACCCTCTTCGACGTCATCTTGCTCCTGAAGACTCCCCTTGGTATCATCCAGCTGGCGAAGACCCCCTTCGACATCATCTGGCGGGAGTTGGTGCCCAATGGGGTCAAAACGGCCGCCGGCTCCGGGCCGGAGGCGGAACCACCGGCCAACGGTGTTACAGCAAGAGGAAATGCGACCGAAAAAGTTACCCATCCGTCAAACGTCAAAGGACCACTGCAACTTATGACTGGAGGTGACTGGAGATGTAGGGGAGATAGGCAAACGCCTTTCCTTCCTCCCGCCCTCGTCTTATTTACAGCGTCCGTGACTCGCAACCTGTGCGTACAGCCAGGCCAGGTCCGTGCCTTACTGGAGGGATTGAATGTACCTGCCCTAATTGACGCCCAATCTAACCTTGCACGCGCTGAGGTTGTGGAGCTACTGTACCCTTGGTTGTTCTGAATGGGAAAAGCCCACAAAAAAGGTTCGAATCTCCGGTTGTACAGTGTTGACTTGAGTGATCGGTCTGGGTAACCGGGGGAAGGGCTTCCATACAAGCCGATCTGATATGTCTGGCTAGCGGGCAGTGGTTCTTGTGGTGAGCAGTAGGGCCTTGTTCTGTGATGATTGGCATTGACCGCATGCCACGCTACACTGCGTATACGTATGTACTAAGTTCCAGTTATCAGACCACGCCATGTGACAGCACCAGTACGTGGATAAGCGGAATGTCTATCGGTGGCAGGCGATACAGTACCATTAATATTGATTGCATTGAGGCCAGAAATGGTGGGGGCACAGCTTACTATAGCACAGTACATGGACCTGCTCCACTGTGTTGCAGGCTCCAAGACAGCGGCACGGTCTTAGATCTTCATGCCATCAAACACATCGTGCCACCTAATACTGTAGTTCACGCGCCGCGTGGACATATCACATAGAGCGGGACCTTACACCCCTGCCTCTCTAGTTTGGCTGCGACTACAGTGCTTTCCACATGGCTCCGATATACACCAAGGAAAATCATAGCAGAGACGAGGGTGAATAGTACGAGATGCCGGGACGTGTTTCGGCAAACAGTCGCATGATCGCAACGTCCTCGGCTTACGATAGGGTGTTGATCGGTTGCAAAGCCAGAGGGGAGCAAGCGGTGCTCCGAAAAATATGGCAAGAATTCCCAATCAAAGCTGTACAGTACCCTGGACGTTGTGGCAGGTCCCCCGCTAATGGTTTGGATCCCGGGATCCCGATTTTGGCTGGTCCTGGGACCTGACAGGGGGACCAAAGGCTACTGTATCCAATTCGGGGGTCTGCTGGGTACAATCGCCTCGACACGGGACCATAAAAAGACATTAAAAAAATCAGGAAAAATGGGAAAAAAGTCCCAATGCGTGGTACGGTGTATCAGGAGTAGCCATATGACCGTGGGGACGCATGTAAGCTGACCACTCATGTCTTCAGTCAGCATATTCTGTCACTGCACATGCAGAAGTTGAAAAAAGAAGCATACTGGCTGCATTCCTAGCAATCTAGCTTGATCCCTAGAATGCGTGGCAGAGAACTGACCGGGAACTGACGGAGAGAAAACCAGAGGTAAGTATGAAAGACGGTATGAATGACTATTGGTGAGGCCAGAGACATGATCCCATCAGACCCGGATGAGTGTTTATTCAAGGGGTACTGTAAGTAGTCCTGGAAATAGTGGACTAAGTGCCTTAGGATATTGGGGGTCCTTTTATGACAGTGTTTCGGGAGTGTTTCGGGCCGTTCACATGTCACTAGGTTTTTACCCTAGCATCACCCTCGAACCAACTCGACTCCAGGATCTTTTCGTAAACAAAATGCTCGAACGCTCAACCCTTCTTTCTCAAGGCTGATATCAAGAGTCCTTTGTGGGCGCATCGACTCTGACACCCAGAGGGCTTTCCCATCGAATGATGCAGCCACGTCCGCCGACTTTTTTCTCCAAAGACCTTCAACTCATTCTCATCACATCATCTGAAGACGTACGGCTTTTTTCATCGACACCGACTACGAGGCTTTCAACGATCGAGTCATGCCAACCGAAAACGCCACGCCGAATCGATTGATGCAAACACTTCGCGCTGCGAAGGTGGTTATTCTGCAGGAAACCAATCAGGGATGTGCTAACTTACACTATATCTCCCTTTTTGTTTCACCCGCGTCCCGCGTGTACAGTACATCGGTGGGCAGTACACAACACACGAGTTTGGGCTGTACCCAATTGCGATTCGACAAACGCACTCCAACGTAGCAACGCGACAATCATGATTTTCCGGCCCCGTCGACATGAGGCCTACACCGTGACATTCATGCGTTAACAGGATGGCCATAGATCGAATTACACGGGTATAGAAGGGAAAGGATGTAAGACAATCAGTACGATATCGCTACACTACATGGTAATTCTATCAGTTGCGCAATAAGCATAATTTAGACTGGACTTGAATGTGCGTTACATGAAGTTGTTTCTAATGCAGACCGGATAGAGAAAGCTGAAAACGAGAGGCGCGTCACAAACCAAAGATGCCACTCATTTTCTGATCAGCCTCCATCAGCAGGAGGACAACAGCATAAAAACAAAACACGTACGAGCTTCGACATGCTGCTCAGCTGTGGAGACTGGAAGTTGTTGAGTTCTCCGTCGAAGCCGGGCCCTTCGCCTTGTGCAGCTTTCTTCTTCTGAGCAAGCGTATACTCGTGCAGCGCACGGCAGTTCTCATAAAGTTGGAAACTAAAAAAAGGGTAGAAAGTGCGATAGTATAAGTGCTTATAAGGATCAAAGTTGGCATCAAGAAGGAAGTGTGGCGTACTTGATATGGGTCATCAGCTTGCGGTATGATGGATGAGGGTATTTTTCTGTGACCAAATGTAAGTCAGGGTCATAGTATATTCGAGTAAGGTGCGCTGACCGAGGAAGCGGCACAATACCGCAGTGAGCGAACCCCGTGGGCCTTCCCAAGCACGTTGCAGGTCCTCGCACGCGGATAGCGACAGCTGCCGGTGGATTGGAGGCGTGAAATTTTCATTAATCTCTCTGGCAGCTTTCACCACGCACAAATCGTACTTACCACAGTCGGATGCGAAACTGGTTCGTACAAACACCACCCATCACACGTGCCAACTGGCGAGGCAACTTGCCTGTCCGGGGATAGGAGTGGTTCAGGACTTGAACACAACCGGGCGTGACCCTCTTGTCGTTCCGCCTCCACGGATGACTTATGCTGACTCGCCGAACGGATACCGTCGATTTCGGTGATGATCCGTAATGGTGAGCCTGAAGGCGCGTCATTGAGCCACTGGCTGGTCATCACGCTGACGAAGGATGTAGGGCGCCGCATCGGAAAACCGACAAAGTTCAGAGCGTTGCCACGCACTTGAGAAGTGTGAGTATAGAATGGTATGATAAGCATAGAAGGGACCTACCAATCTCGTTATGATATGTCCTTGTACGGCGTTCGCCCTTTGACAGCCATGGTACATACAAGTTATTGCAATAGTAGTGGGGCAGGTCGAGTAATGTGCCCGAGTGACAGGTATCAAAAATAGCCTGTGAGACATCAGATGGACGTACAACAACTGCCGCAGACCAGAGACAGTTACTCACTACGAGGGAGCAACCAACTGGAAGGTTTTTTACGAGGATGTGATTGAGTTCCTTTAAAGCGAGTCAGGGAGTGGGAATCTCTCGTAGGTGAAAATTGTATTTACATCGTCAATGATGCGCTTCAGGTCGCTTGTGATAATTACTGTGGGCACCTATGTCGGAAAGAGTCTACCAGAGGAAGAAAGAGAGGTGCGTGCCTTCATCCAGATGGTCTTCCTCATTTGGGTCGATAAGCGCCTCTTGCTGGTGGGAATGGCCAGAGTCTGTGTTAGATGCCCGAATGGTGAGTAGATCGTAATGCCAGGAAGGAAAAAGAAAGACGAACAGAGGAATGTGAACATGTCTCCCGGTGCGGCACCAGCAACGAGCTGTTTGAGTTCACGAATCTGTAGTGTGGGTCAGAGTTAATCGCGCATAAAAGGGCAAGTAGGCTAAATGACCATGTTGACACGAGTTGGTTGAGAGAGGTCTGAGAGGTCTGGATCGTCCTTAAGGACAATGATATCGTTTGGTGAGTATTTGTAGATATCTGGGATAAGGATCAATGGGAAAGTGACGCCTACAAGGTGCTGTCATGAATACGCACTGGTGAGGAGTCCTTGGAAGAGTTCGACATCAGCGAAGGGCCCTTCCAACACACCCCACTTGTCAGCAGAGTCATTGCATGGGCTGTGCTTGTAGGAGATGCCAACAAGGAGGGCGCGGCGCTTTGGTTTTGTGCCATTTGCCGCGGGTTTACCCTTCGAGTCGTCGGGGCGTCGTTCAACATCATTCTCCGGCAGTTCGCGTCCAGCGTCACGGCCCGGCCTGCCGCGGCCGCGGCCGCACACCCAGTAGTAGACGCAACAAAGGCGACTGAAAAGAGCACCCATCTGTCAAAAGACACTATCGTGGGGTGACTTGAGATGTGGGGAACCGGCAACCGTCCCTCTGTCCTTGTTATATCACTGTACCGCGTTCATGACTCGCAATTGTACAGCCGGAAGGTGCCTGGCTGGAGGGCTCGGCAAGGCGACAAATGTCGCATTTGGCGCCCTTCTAACTAATGAAAGTGGCCAATTATGCCACTTCCATTGCTTGCATCAGGATCAGGGCCATCTGGATGAGGAATGACATGAATGACAGCTGCCGTCCGATGATAATGACAGACATGTAACGAAAGGGGCCAAAGGGGATCAAATCACCGGCCGGGGTGTACCTACGGTATCGATTGGAGTGGGAAGAGGGCTTGTCCAAGTCGATCTGATGTATCTGGTTAAGGCGGTGATGTAGGCCTCGTTCTGCAATGATCGACGTTGTCCGCACACAACGCACCACAGCGCATATATCACAGTACTGTACATGTATATGACGTATACGTAAAGTGTCAGTACTACAGTAGTGTCAGTTGTCAAGCCACACCACCTGCCAAACTGCCTGTCAGGCAAGATCCTTGATTGACATTGGCTGTGGTACCTGCACAGGTTCTGCACAGCACTGTGCCATATCCTGTTCCATCGTGTCGCAAGCTTCCATATATTGCAAGGTCCTAGCCTCATTGCATCAACGTGTTGTCTGCCAGTGGTAGCAGTGGATACCACGCCGCGTTACATAGCACCGCCTCTCCAGGTTCCATTGCGATTACTGTCGACACTCCATACAATTCGGATATACAGTACATCCAGGAAAATCACAGAAGAAACTTTGGAGAATGGGATATGACATATGAGACGCTGTGGACGTGGACATGATGATTTGGGCCATTTGGTGAGCGGTCGCATGATTGCAGTGTCCTCGGCTTGGAACGACATATTGAAAACTCGCGAGGCCGGAGAGAAAAGGCAGTGCTCCCCGAATATTGATAAAACTACAGCACTGGGACTAGCGGTACTGGACTGTCGGTTGTGGCTGATGGGTGGCGAGAGTGTGACGAAAAAAAGGTAGCATGAGGCACGTGTCACCCACCGGGCCGACGCTTTGGAACCGAACAAAGTCAAGTACTGTACGGTACAGTACTAGTATCATCAAAGTTGCTCGAATTCTATTCCTCCTCAAAGGGTGACATCTGACATCAAGACACCTTTTTCGGTCTGTAGAGCACAAAATTTCTGCGACGCCCAGTGAGCCTTCCCATTGAAAGATGCAGCCACGTTCGCCGACGTTTTTCTTCTCGACCCTTTATTTTTTATTTTTTTGTCCGAGTCGCCGTCAAATCATCTGAAGACGTATTGCTTTTTTCATCGACATCGATTACGAGGCTTTCAACAATCCACTCATGCCAACTGAAAACGCCACACCGAAGTGATTTTTGCAAACCTTTACCGACACAAGGTGGTTATTCTGTGGGAATCTAGTTAGGGATATCATATGACGCACGACATAAAGGGAAGGCGACGCGCTGCGTACATGGTCGCTTCAAGTAGTTCCTCCACTCTTTCAGTGCTAGAATATACGTTTGCTTGTCCAATCTCGCCATGACCAGAAATAGCGGGGATTTCTGACAAATTCGACGACGTACGGTACGGAATGGAAAATTGTTACGGCCGGACACACTAAACGAGGTCATTTCCGGAAACGTGGCCTTTCCGGGAGTAGTGCCACCAGAAGGAAATATATCCCGAGTCGTGCTCAGCCATGATGATATCTCCCAAGAGGAGGTCTCCAGGTATACCCGGAGATGCCTATACTGGCTCAAATTCGTGGTCCAGGGGTGCATCTTGATGCGGTACTGGATTCGGATCTGGAGACGCCGCCTTACGGTGCTTGCATCGCTCTAGTAGATTTTCATACCTAGCGTCAACCATCCGCTTGTATTTTGAGCCAAGTTACATTACAATAAAGCGATCAGTCCCGCGTCCCACCGACTCCCACGCAGCCCGTCGTCCACCTCAGGCTGGCTCTGATCATCACAACAGCACGCATGTGCGGCTGCGCAGCATTCGATTTGATGGATTCCCCACGGGTACGCGGGCATTTCGACAAGCCACCTTTCCCCCGCACCCGCGTGTCAGTTCTGATCCCTGTGTGTCAAGAGACCCGGACGTACCTGACCGCCTCTCTTCCCCCGCACGCCCCCGCCACCCGGGCCTGGCCCTGGCCTCTCACGCCACACGCCCACGGCTCACGCGTCCTTTGCCATCTGCCGGCTGTTCCCAATTTCGGCTCTGCATTCTCTTTCCCGATAGCGGTTGTTGTGCGACGCGAGCTTCGGGCTACCCCGATCAACGCGGCTTTGCCCTCATTCGTTCGCGTCCAACTTCAAGCTTCAACGACGAATCAACGTCCTCCTATGTCAGTCAGGCCTGGGTCCCTGCCACTCACTGACGTCGTATCATGCTGACCCGCTCTCACTGGCACTTGTGATGTACGGTATCCTTTACATAAACTTATATGGTTCGCGCGTTTGGCTTGCTGCGTTCGACGTAAAAACTCGTGTATGGGTCACAGACTACTATGCAATAAGATGCCCAACAAATGTCTGCAGCCTAGACACAAACCATGGCTAGTATTTGTCAAACATACATAAAGATAAGGAAAGTGAATAAGAACGATCCTATCCAGTTAGGGGGTTAGTTGGGACGGCAATGCGTCGTCATCCGTCTGGACCCTCAAGTCTGTGATGATACGTTCTCGAACTGCCAGTGAGCACTGTCATCCAATGACGGGGTACAGGAAGTAAAAGTCTGCGAGAGCCATCCTCATCATAAAGACGGGTATCTGGCTATGGGAGAACGCGGAATGCGCACCTGGATCGACAGCGTCGGAAGGGGTCATGTAGAGCTTGCACAGCGCGCCAGATCAGCAAAGAAATTTTGCTAAGCCGCACAGCGGTACATGCTTGCCTCGATCGCTTTACTCTAGTTGGAACATGACATCGATGGGAGTGCCAAGATAAGAGTGTACTCTGAACCGACCGCTGAGTGACAACACTGATGGAACTGTAACTGGCTGAACGAGCCATTCTAGAATAACGAGAGGAGGCGGCACGCCACTGCCGCTGAAAGGTGACCTGGCACCGAAGCCCATAGGCTGCAGGACAAGAGGTGGTTGGAAGCCCGTAGGTTACAGTGCGAGAGCTGGTGGGAAGGCAGTCGGCTGCGGGGCTAAACAGGGTGAAATCAAGTAGGCTGAGGTGCGAGCGGGAGGGATCCCCGTCGGCTGTGTGCCCAAGAACAATGGCGACGTCGCAGTGCATGTGGGCACAAACCTATTGAAGGCCGTAGTTGTCGGCACAAGTGGTGCAAGGAGGCCTTGGTTTGCTGGGACAGGTGAGAATGGGCAGCGCGGGCCACAATGTGCGGCTGGGGGAGCAAGTCAGTTGTGTGGAGATGTTGCCCGAGTGAGGGCAGGGACCCACGCCTGGCCATTGGTTGTAGCTCACGGATAATGCTGATGGGACTGAGGGCCAAGGCGCGGAAGCAGCCTTCGGGGCGTTGGCTGGGGCAGTATTTTGTATGTGCAGCTGGCTGAGACATACGAGCTGGTGCTAGTGGTGCAGATGGTGCGGGGGAGGCTTGTTTGGGAGTAGGGGCCATGGGGCCAGCGGGAAGTGCACCATGGATAGGTGGCACGGACGGAACGTGCTCTGGAGCGGCACGACGGTTTTGGTCGAGCTCGGTCTGTTCATCCATGCATCATCCTCGAAGCCCGACGCCGCGGCTGGAGTGGTCGTGAGCGGTATTGTCGAATGTTCGAACTGTCTCTGTCTCAGGGCCGTGGAGATGGCAGTGAGATTGACGACACCAGGGGCGGTACTGCCCGACTTGCTGGGGGTAACGGGTCCGACAGACCCTATTTGGGGTAAGGAAGGGGGTAAGGCTCCCACATAAAACCGTGAGGACGCTACTGTAGAGGCCAGGAGTTGTCAGAAACCCGTTCCCGTGACGCGGGTACGGCATCGCCACGTTACATTCACCCGACTCCCAGCTATTCCTTCCTGTCCTTCAAGTTCTATCCCTGCCAAGCACAACAGAAGACTTTCAAAATGACACCACTGCTGCAAATGTCCTGAAACAACACATTCGCAGACGTTTGGGCCAAACGGTTTGCCAGTGGCCCAGGAGGGCTTGATCGCTAAAATGTCGGACCACTCTTGGTGGAACGATGAACTCATGGCGTCCAAGGCCTCTGGTCTCACTGTCACCAGTGACCTCAATTCTCAACTGAAAGAATACAAGCGCAAGTATGAGCAAGCAAGGACCGAGCACTGCTTAGTCAAAGGTATGAGCATTTTATTCGTGTTCTCTATCATTCGTTTCGTACTCAAATTTTGAACCACAGCTCCTCCACCTTCTGCTGCCCACGGCTCACCAGAATGTGCTGTGTGAGCCGATTACCCTCCGTCCCCCTCTTGCGCTCAACATATTCAGTGGTACGCTCGCACATGCATTTGTCCTCGCAGCAGCACCGATCATGCTCAGTATCGTCGCCTTCTGGTGTCTTGGCAACGGCAGCGAAGGCAATGGCAGGACAGCGTAGCGGCGTCTAATCATGTCTGCAACTACGCAACACTCATGGAATCGCCGTGGCCAGAGACCTTCGTTCGCCTACGCTCGACCTCTCGTCGTTCAATGCCTTGTCAGTCCAAAACGGTCAAAGTGGTCCATCTGATGAGATTAGAGGTCTTCGGTAGCGTCTCCTACCTTACTTCTCAAGTATCTGGGATGTTGCACGATGGTCTCACAAGGTTAGGGTGCCCCCCCCTCCATAGTAGACCATCTTGTCACTAATTTTCCTCAGGTTCAACGCTTTCCGCCCAATATTCCCCGCTGGAATTGTCTCTGAGCCCCACAAGATAAGAGCAATCGAGCCTGTGTACGAGTTACAGCAAGAACCTCGTGGCGTATATGCTGGCACAGTTAGTTGATTCGATTGTGCCAATGATGCGATAGATACTAGGCTGCATAGCGATCCGGACTACCGTCTTTAAAGATGGCGTCGCGTACCTCCAAGCAGGCGGAGGGGTTGTGCACGACGACGTGGAAGAAGACAAATATAATGATACCATCGACAAGTTGAAGGGTAATGCAAAAGCACTCGAAGGTGCAGAACGTAAGTTGCTCATAATTTTTGGGTTTGTACCTGCTGAATATCCCCGTTGCTCGGCAGTCCAGACCATGGGTACGCGGGTGCGTACCCGTAGTTCCCTAGCTAGGCCGAGTCGAGCTGTGGCACCATTACTTAGGGGACATTCACAATATTAATGTAGGAATGACCTTACCTTAGAGTCCGTCTTATGCTTGTGCTTTGGTATTCTAGTAGAAGGACTTAAAGTGCAACTCATGCGATCTGTCATGCAGTCAGGTCAACCTAAGATAGGGACCAATCAGTGACCAATAAAGCAATCCAGATTTGACTACCCAGCTCAGTGGTAGAGCACCTGGACCTGGCATATATTCAGGTAGCCTGGGTTCAATCCCCAGTCTGGCCATATTTTAGGCTGCAACATGCCCCTCAGTTTGGGCCAAGTCACATGAAGCCAAGCCTTGACATCGCCGGGTCCACAACCTGTGCTCAATTTCCCACCTGTCGTGTCATACCTGCCTTGGCTAACAGTCCTTGGTTCCTCCTCCCTCCTCTGCCTTCATCCCGCTATGGAAGAGATCCCCCCACTGACAAGCTCCCCTACACTCCTGTCTTCTCTGTTCCCAGTGGAGGCAACGCACTACTACTACGGCCTTCCTTCTACCCCGGTCCTGGTCGCTCGCACGAGCACCACTGCTTGGGAGGCTCCCACTGGCCTGGAGGCATACCCCAAGGTCAAAGAACTCCGTCCCGTCGGCAGCCACACACTCCAACACGTCTGGGAAGACAATCCCGCTCTAAAGGTGCACGCTTTTCTTGCCTCTAAAGGGGTGTAGTGGACTAGCACGGATGTCGTGCGAATTGGATGTGTCGGAGAGACTTCTGCCCCTATCATCCTTTGGATTGGAGTGGTTCCGGGATCAATCTCTAATAATGACGGCCTGATCGTGGCCTCTGAGTGCTTGGACATCCTCAGGGGATATAGTATTACCGATGTGGAGGTGGAGATCCGCGAATCTGTCCTTACCCTCTCTGCTGGTCCCAGGTTCCTCTCCACTGCGTACTCTGCCGACACCACCACCATCGACGTCCGTGAACCCCTTACTATGACTCTGGGCCTCCCTATCTGTGCCCATCCTACCCCTTGGGCAGAGGGTATGGGCGGTTTTTTCATTTCCGAAGGCGAGAATACTGAAAAGCTTCTTCTTGTCACGGTTCGGCATGTCGTGTTCCCGCCCAACAAAGGGGACAAGAACAAACACGTTGAACATAGGAACAAGAGCCAGCCCCGTCATCTCGTCAGGCTCCTTGGCGATAAAGCGTTCGAGAAGTACCTTGAGTCGATCCAGACCGATATTGGAGACCAGGAAATAATTGCCAACTATCATGAGGGACGTCTTAAGGTAGTTTAGGGGAAGGACGACCCAGAGGCGATCAAGGAGCGCAACAAGGCCCAAGCTGAGTTGAATGAGATGAAGGTGGCGATCGAAGAGCTCCGAACATTCTACAATGACGTGAAGAGTCGTTGGGCCACCCCAGAGAGCCGAATCCTCGGCCACGTTGTTCTCTCTCCGCCCATCAACTACGGCGTCGGTAGCCAGGGGTATACTGAGGATTAGGCCATCATCGAGGTCGACGCGTCCAAGATCGACAAGAACAGTTTTAAAGGGAATGCCATCGACCTTGGCACTCGGGTCTCGCCCAGCGAGTTCAACCACAAGATGCGCCGAAATCCCCATTCCTTCAAGTACCCACCCGATTGTCTTTTGATGCTGAGAGGCACCATTCCAGACGAGGAAATGCGCTTTCCGACTGCACTCGACGAGAATGGTGAACCTTGCCTAATGATAATCAAGCGCGGGAATACCACCGTTGGTCGGGCGAATGGTGGTTAGCACGAAGCGGTCGCCGGGCCGTAATTTTATGCAGCCCAACAGAGTCCCAACAGTGCGCCTGCGCAGCGTTCGATCTGATGGATTGCCCACGGGTACACGGGCATTTCGACAAGCCCCCTTTCCTCCGCACCTGCGTGCCAGTTCTGATCTCTCTGTGTGTCAATAGAATCGGACGTGCCTGGCCGCCTCACTCCCCCCGCGCACCCTGCCGTCCGGGCCTCTCACGCATCCGGTCGCAATCTGACGCTGGCCGTTCCCGATTTCGGCCCTGTATCCTCTTTCCTGATCGCGGCTGTTGTGGGACGCTCGCTTTCGATTACCCCGATCAACGCGGCTTTGCCCTCATTCGTTCGCGCCCAGCTTTAACGATGAATCAACGTCCTCCTATGTCAGTTCGGCCTGGGACCCTTCCGCCCACTGGCACTTGTGCCATACGGAGTCCTTTATATGAACTTATGCGGTTCGCGCGTTTGGTTTTCTGCGTTCAACGTAAAAAATTGGGTATGGGTATGTCGCCTATCTATCTTAGATCGCGAGTCTTCTACCCCTTCACTTGCTAGCTGCTAAGATAGTGGCCTCGATTAAGCGTGCTGTGTTCGCGGCTCGAAAAGGATGAAGAGCTTAATGATAGTTCCCTCTATCATAAAAGGATTCCTGTGCAACGTTCGGGCGTCCATGCAACTCTTACGCATCGAGAAAAGCGCATGGAATGACCGAGAAGTCCCCATTCACGTTGGCAATAGTCGCTGTTGTGGCGCTCACCAAGGGTCGAACCGTCCATGCCCGTCTGTCGTGTGCCGACGTTCAACGGCACGTTCATATTACCCGACCTCATCGGCCAACGCAGCATCACACTAAATCTATCCCGCACTAGCAACCACCTCGGTTTCTGCCTGTCGCTGCGGGCACCCTCGTACATCTTGTCCTTTTCCAGAACAACCTCCCTATTCATCTGTTTAGGGCTATATTCGTAATACATCTCTTAAAAATTGGCATCTCAGTACCTAACTTTGTTCTGCGTTTCCAATAGGTTATGGGATCTACGTTGTAGGTAGTCCAATTTCCGGATATAGTGTGGGTATCGTGGTTTTTGTGGCTCCCAAGTTTGAAAACAGTCTGCACGTGAGTTTCACCTACACTTTTTGAGCAGAAGACGAAGCAATAAATATTAATGTCCAACCCATTTCCATCTGGTATCGGCTTGATACATTGCGCAATAATCACATGCTGTTGATTACGGGCGGCGTTTCCAGTCCCAAGCAATGGGATTAAGATACAGCGAGTCGGACCTTGTCAACATGCACGTGCCAGTACTAGTGCGGTTACTGCCAACATTTGGCGTATCTCCGACGTGTCGCATATGTTCTGTGTCGTGTTGTATCTCGTTCTCTATAGATCGATATTGAAAACACAAAGCAAGCCTGAGTGGCGGTGTGCACGTCGACGTTGTGCTCCCCGGGTGGGTCATGTCTGGACGCCGTGATAGACAGACGGACAGATAAACAAACAGATAGACGGATACTGCAAGTTGAGACTCGCAACACACGCTTAGGGTAATTTGTTGGTCCATTCCTTCTGCGACTTTTACAGATTCTCAACGATCCGCAACAGCATGAGTACTTACCTGTAACCCACCAATCGGGGGACAAGTCAGCGATCATCAGAAGACGGTTGATCGTCATATTCTTTCGGATATTCATGCTTCATCCGACGGAGCGAGGCGTGGAATCAATGAGAGAATCGGTTGGGTCCTCGGTGTGTTCTGACAAGACTGGATATCGCGAGGATCGATGTTGCGCCAGTTATTACTACAGTTCAATTGAGCCTCCAAGCTCCAAGAATTCTGCCAGACATGAACGCGTAGCGCTGGCAAGGCCTCGACAAGTCTTCCTTTCTACAGTAGTAGATGCTGTATGACTAGATGTCCCGCCCAACAATTTGTGTCGTCCCGTGTATTGCAATGTCGTCGTTCTACAACATGGTGAAAACAGGTCTGTAGTCCTGTACCCAAGTCGGTTATTTCCACCTCTTGCAGTATCCTCAAGAGGAAAGACGTCAAGCTTAGAATTGCTATAACGTTACTAGTGGAAGATTCCATTCCTGGTTGCCTGCCAAGTCAAGTCAGAAATACCTATATCGACGACATCCGGTACAAACTTAACAGCAGGCGAGCTGCCAAGGACTTCAGTGTCGGCGCGCAGAGTGGGCATACGAAATGCCTCTTCGGTAGAATATCCAGTCGTCGCATGGAACAGAAATGTTTTAGAGGTGAGACACTGATGGTACTTCCGTTGTCTCATAAAGAACGAAACTCTTCGGTGGAACGACAGCTTGTCAAGGCCTGTCACGGGCTGCCAATTTCCGAGTACCAAAGAGGTTTAATTGTTATAGATGGGAGAACAGTCGAAAGACCTTTGACCGCGTTCAAGAGCTGAGAATAGAGTGGATCCATGTCAAACATAACTTGTACTGTGGGGCCACCGATATAGGCATGTCACTCCAAATCAAGGGCACTGGCATTTTGACGATAGCTCGGGCCCGTCGTTGCGTCCAGTCAAAAACAGCCGCTTCTTGGGCCTCGGATCGATGAGAAGCTGCCGTCATGAGATTGAGGCAAATTGACTGAGAGTTTTCTCACGTGCGACATCGCTTACATAACGATGCCAGCCACACGAAAGAAAATCTCTGGCCTTGAACTGAATTGGCAAGCAGGATTCTGTATGGCATGATAAACAGAAAGAAAGGGACATTACCGAGCCGCACCTGTTTCTTAGAAAGACGGTCAATCCGACGGGAGGTGCGATTTTCTGTTAATGAACTTTGGCGAATATGACTACTTTTAAAGGAAGGTAGTTTCCTATTTGTTGATGTTCAGTGGCAGCACGACGACTCGGATACAAGTACTCTCGTTTACGTCACCTTCTCTGTCCTCTTGGCCTCTGCATCTTTGTCACTTGGGCATCCATTTTGCCATTTCGATCCCGAATGCAACGTGAAGCGAGTCAGAGCTTGTGCCAGATGGGAGAGTATCGATCGCTTCAGCCGGCCACTCGTGAATGCTCACTCCGGCTTGTCATGTCCCATTGTCTCGGGGTCCAGCCCATCCTCCTTTATAAGATGTCTTAGTCTCTCTGCAATTTTCAGCAAGGGTCTCGATCTAAGGCCTTGCTTTCTCTCGCTCAACCTTTTCTGCTCACCTTCACTCACCGCGATGATGCGACTTCGCTCTCTTGCTCTCATTCTGGTCGCCCTTTCAGACAAAATCTTTGCTGCCATCGGCCCCAATGCCGTCCTCCCAATTGTAAATCAGAATATATCCCCCGATGGTTATGAACGCTCGTAGGCTACATGTGGTTGATTTTGACTGGAAAACAGCGCTAAGTTCTCACTAGTGCCTCCCTTGCTGGTGGAATTTTCCCCGGCCCACTTATCAAGGGAAACAAGGTAAAGTCCCTCAGAAGTCTTCCTTCGACCCTCCCGAAAAGTTACATTCACCAGAATTCCGGATTTTCAATCCAAGTCCAAGATCAGCTGAAAGATACGACCATGGACTTGGTAACCTCTATTGTACGGGTCTCGTTCCTTTGATATGTCCCAACTACAAGAAGCTTATCCTCTTCAGCATTGGCATGGTCTATTCCAGAAGCATACCAATTATGCCGATGGCCCTGCGTTCGTCACGCAATGCCCGATTGTACCCTCCGAGAGTTTCACCTACGAATTCAACGTGGAGGACCAGACTGTATTTCACCTCTATATCTTATCCTACGCATTCTCTGCAACTGCATTCTTTGGTCACTTAGGGAACATATTGGTATCACAGCCACTACCAGGCTCAATACTGTGATGGCGTGCGCGGACCTCTTGTCATTTATGATCCCAATGACCCTCACCGTGGTTTGTATGACGTCGATGACGGTGAGATTGACGTCAAGTTCCAGATGAGCCCTCAATGAATCCGTTTCTTGCAGAGAGCACTATCATCACGCTCGCGGACTGGTACCACTACGTCTCATCTGAAGCGCCGCTGGCTCCGTAGGTGATGTATTCCTTACTTCGCCTCTCGGGCTGACGACCGTTCAAGTGAGTTCAACTCGACCTTGATTAACGGGAAAGGCCGTTATTCCGGTGGTCCAAGCGTTTCCCTTGCTGAGGTGAACGTCTCCCATGGGAAACGGTCCGTACTACACCCACTCTTTGAATCTAAAGAAAACTCAACAGATCTAAAAGCTACCGACTACGCCTGGTGTCTATCTCTTGCGACCCGGCTTACACCTTCTCAATTGATTTTCATACATTGAAAGTCATTGAGGTCGATGGTATTAATGTTAAGCCTTTGGATGTCGATTCGCTTCAGATTTTCGCTGGTATGTAAAAGCCTTGGGCTTGTTTGCGAACTCGCCTTAGGCTCATCTACTGATGCACTTTACTCTAGGACAACGTTATTCAGTTGTTGTAAGGCAGTTGACACATTGTCATTCTTGGGGGTATCGTCATAACTTCGTGCCGGTTTACAGCTCCATGCCAAACAGTTTCCTGCCAATTACTGTGATGTCCTTTTGCCAAACTTCCTAGTTAGAACTCGCACTGAACTCGATTCTGACGTAATACAGGGATCCGTGCTTTGCCTAATTTCCCTGGCCAGAACTACGTCGGCGGTACTAATGTAGCCATCCTTCGCTATAATCATGACAGTGTCTCTCGCAGCACTGGCAAGCCTTTGTTTCCTCCCGATTTCTTCACGCCTCCAAGTCGTCGACCACTCAAAGAGACTGATCTACACGTAAGCTTCACACGAGTATCCTTTCCCATGAATATAATTGACTGATTGCTGTCTAGCCACTAGTTCGTATGCCTGTGGTAAGTCTCAATGATTCTATCCCTTTTGGCCCATCAATTTGTGCGGTCTATTAGCCCGGCAATCCTGTTCCCGGTGGCGCCGACATCAACATCGACCTCGACGTTGTACTTAGACTGGTGAGAGAGTTCTCTGAGAGAGTGAAAGATACATAGCTGTTGACATTCCGAGAATTCAGGATGTCCATTCGCCGGCGTTCTACATCAATAACTCCACCTTCACTTCGCCGGACGTCCCGATACTGCTGCAAATCTTGAGCGGTGCGCAGAAGGCGTCGGACCTCTTGCCGCAGGGGTCCATCTACGGTCTCGAGCCGAATAAAAGCGTAGAGATCAGCATCCCAGGGGGTGCTCTTGGTGGGCCGGTGAGTAAGAATTTGTCACTGGCATTCCGGTTCCCTGACGGTATCGTACCACTACACGCACGCACACAAAGCACCCGATCCATTTGCACGGGCACTCGTTCCACGTGGTCCGAAGTGCCGGTAATTCATCTTACAATTACGTCGACCCTGTCGTGCGCGACGTCGTGAGCATTGGCAACCCAGGAGATAACGTCACGATTCGATTCTTCACTGACAACCCTGGCCCATGGTTCCTCCACTGCCACATTGATTGGCATTTGGAAAGGCGAGTTCCCCTCTTCATCGCTCTTCTCCTTTCACTGGATACTAATAACACGTTGCATTATTTGTTTCGTAGGGGTTTCGCGGTCGTCTTTGCTGAAGATGTTCCCGATGTCAAGGCGCAAGATATCACGACGGGTAGTGTTTCATTCTTTTGAGGGTTGCTCGCAGCTGTTGACGAGAATGTCATCTGCAGGCGATTGGGCCAAACTTTGCCCGGCATATAATAAATTCGTGAACAGGACGGTGGTGAATGAGAAGTAATCACATGGATTGCTTGGTACTCTCATCTTTCCTTTGTCGTCCCTCTTTTCTGTCTTTCGATGGCCCCAACAACTTTGAGTTCGCTTCGTCTTTGTGAGTTAATTCCGAGTAGCAACAACGGAGTCACCCTTCTTGGTCTGGAGATCGGTCCTTACAACTTTCACGCTGAAAAGTCTAGCTACGCCCTCCTCTGCCACTGGCAGTAATGGTTGTTTCACCTTCTTCCAGTTGATCACCGTCGTGGCCGCAACATTGTTTATGAGTTCAATCAAACCTTGGAAGAAGAGCAATGAAGGAAAGCTGTGCGCTCGTCGTACCCTTTGTAAACACCTGTCGATCAACACTCCAAGACAGACGAGAGACGGACGACGTCCAAAGACGGAGATAAAAATCAAGAGGACGCTACAGGAGAACAGGATGGATTATAGGTGAATCCGACAACGCAAGACTCTTGCCAATCAGCATAGGTATTCAGATGGCCGATTAGATGAATGAGACGACGACATCTTGGAGCTTCATTTTCCATCAGATAATGCGCGTTGTCCACACCCATTTTTTGTTTTATGAATCTGGACCTCGGGCCATACTCTGTAAAGCTTGACCTAGTAATACCACCGGAGAGACACACACGATCGTATGTGCAGATCAATCCACTTAAGCACAATGAAATGAGTTGGAGGTGCAGACGACGCGTAAACACGTGACCAAAGATCCGATAAGGATTGGCCGTGTACTATGAATGCGGGATAGGCGTTAGACTCCAGAGCGATTCTTACTGTACGATCCCCCAACGCTTTTGTTCTTCCCCAAACATTCTTTTATGCTTGGCACCCATAAAGCAAAGTGTATATGAAAGTTAGATACTCGCTACAGAGAAATAACAAGTTCTTCCCCCGGAACCATTCCTACGCTCATTCCTCGGAATTCCTCCGCATCTTATCTTCAAATAAAATGTGTGCATGTGTGTAGTTAAGTGGATGCAGAACGCATATAATTAGAGTGTGCCTCTCTGCAAGGGAGGGGTAGACACTTTATCTATGTAGCAGACCACATTTGGCTTGGGTCCATTGCATGAAATCCTTGAAAGAGTTCAAGTTCAATCGGTTTAAGCGCACCACATATGGTGGAGAGTGTGTGACATAGCCGATAATACGGCTCTCTAGCTGAGGGTGGCCTAACGAGTCTTCACATCGTTGTAGAAGTTGCAGAACTCATCGATCGCCTTCTTTGCCTTGTCCAACATGGCCCGTGTTGGACAAGGCGAAGAAGGAGATCTCAGAGCTCCGCACCTTCAAATAATACGACTATGTAAAGACTCGTTGGGCCACCCTGGAGAGCCATATTCTTGGCCATGTCATCCTATCTTCACCCATCGACGTCGACGTCGGCAGCCAGGGTTATACCGAAGAGAGATCGACGCGACTGGGGTCGACAAGAACAGTTTCAAAGGCAATGCCATCAGCCTCCGTCGGTACTCGCATCTCCGAGTCGCCCCTCAAGTTCACTCGCAAGATGTATCCAAATCCCAAAAATCTCCCTTCCTTCATGTACCCACAAGACCACCTTTTGATGCAGAGGGGCATCGTTCCAGATGAGCAAATGCATTTCCTGACTTTACTTAACCAGAACGGCAAGCCGTATCAAGCGCGGCAACATCACCGGCCTAACCATCAGCCGAGCCAATGAAATATGCTCCCACACCCACCATTACTTCAAAAAAGGCGATGCCAAGACCTCGAAGGAGTAGTGCATCCTTCCATTTGATTCCAAGTCTGGCCCGTTCTCCGGCAAAGGTGCCAAGTTCACACTTCGTCAGATGGATCGAGGCATGGAAGTCAATCAGAGAATTGATTAGGGCCTTCGATATGTTCTGACAAGACTGGACATCGCGGGGATCGATGTCGTGCTAGGTATTACAATGACAGTCCAATCGAGTCTCCGAGAATTCTGCCAGGCGTGGGGGCGTAGTCACTAGCGCTAGCTAGGACTCGTTAAGTCTTTCTTCAGTAGTATCTGCCGGATGACTAGATGTCGCGCCTCACAATTCGTGTCATTCCGTCTAATGCAATGCCAACGTTCTACACCATGGTACAAACAGGTCTGTAGTCCTTCACCAAGCCGATTGCACCCACCTCTTGCAGTATCCTTAGGAACAAAGGCGTCAAGCTTGGAATACTATAACGTTATTATTAGAAGATTCCATCCCCGGTTGTCTGAAAAATCAAGTCAAAAATACCCATGTTAATGCAGTCCGAATAACATCGATAGAGCACTGTCACAGGCAATACACGGTGATTCGAGCCGAGGAGAGTAATTGGCATGACATCCGCTGGCGGGAGCGAGCTTAACAGCGGGCGAGCTGCCAGGGATTTCAGTGTCGGCAGTCAGTCGACCCGGGCAGCCGAAGAGGCTTCTTGGGTCCGGTATGGTCCGTCCATGCCTTCGTCGGCTCCGGTGCACAGAGTAGACCTAAGCAATATTATGCCCCTTAGTAGAACTTCCAGTTGTCACGTCGAACGGAAATATTTCAGACGAGAGATGTTGCTGATGCTTCCACTGTCCTCATAAAGAACCATAAAGAACGAAACCCTGTCACGGAGTGTCCGTTTCCGAGTACAAAGTAGCGAATAGCGATGTAATTGTCATAAATCGGAGAAGAGTCAAGTCCTTTGACCGTGTTCAAGAACTGAGAACAGGGTTGATCATGACAAATATGAATCATAGCGTGGGGTCGCCGATATATGCATGTCTCTCCAAGTCAACGGCTTTGGCTTTGTGGTGTCCGGCTAAAAACGGTCGCTTCCGAGTCCAGGAAGCTGCCGTGACTGAGAATTTTCTCACGTCTCCGAAATCGCCGCGCAGCTTACATAACGATACAACCTGACCATGGTCCATGGTCGTGGCATTCTGACTGAAAGGAAGGACGATGAGTGAGCTTCACCTGTTTCCCGGAAAGATGTCTAATCGGGAGGAGCAACTTTCTGGTTGTGATGAACTTCTATGAATGCGACTACTTTGAAAGAAAGGTGGATTTTCTACTTTTTTGTATGCCAGGTCCGTCGGTTTCAATGGCAGCAAGACGATACTAATACTCTCGTTCACGTCACCTTCTCTGTCTTCCTGACCTCCGCATCTCTGTCACTTAGGCATGCATTTTGACCCTTCGATTCCGAACGCAACGTGAAGCAAGTCCGAGCTAGTTCCAGATGGGAGAATTCGATCGTTTCAGCTGACCACTCGCGAATGCTCACTCCGGCATGAAATGTCCATTGCCTCGTAGTCCGGCACATCTTCCTTTTATAAAATGCCTGAGCCTCTCCGCAATTTTAAGCAGGGGCTCCCAATCGAACGCCTTGCTTTCTCTCGCTCGACCTTTTCTGCCCCCCTTCACTCACTGCGATGATGCAACTTAGCTCTCTTGCTGTCATTCTGGTCGCCCTTTCTGGCAAAGTCTCTGCTGCCATCGGCCCCAATGCCGCCCTCCCAATTGTGAATCAGAAAATATCCCCCGATGGGTATGGGCGCTCGTAGGTTATATGTGGTTGGTTTTTACTGGACAACAGCGCTAAGTTCTCACTAGTGCCTCCCTTGCTGGTGGAACTTTCCCCGGCCCACTGATCAAGGGAAACAAGGTAAAGTCCCTCAGAAGTCCTCCTTCAACCCTCTTGAAAAGTTACACCCATCAGAATTCCGGATTTTCAATCCAAGTCCAAGATCAGCTGAACGATAAGTCCATGGACTTAGTAACTGCTATTGTATGGGTCTCGCTCCCTTGATATATCCCGACTACAAAGAAGCTTATCCTCTTCAGCATTGGCATGGTCTATTCCAGAAGCATACCAATTATGCCGATGGCCCTGCGTTCGTCACGCAGTGCCCGATTGTACCCTCAGAGAGTTTCACCTATGAATTCAACGTTGAGGACCAGACTGTATTTCGCCTCTATATCTTATCCCACGCATTCTCTGAAACTGAGTTCTCTGGTCACTTAGGGAACATATTGGTATCACAGCCACTACCAGGCTCAATACTGTGATGGAGTGCGCGGACCTCTTGTCATTTATGATCCAAATGACCCTCATCATGGGTTGTATGACGTTGACGACGGTGAGATTCACTTCAAGATCTATATGAATTCCGAGAGTCTCATTGAATCCATTTCTTGCAGAGAGCACTGTCATCACGCTCGCGGACTGGTATCACTACGTCTCAGCTGATGCACCGCTGGCTCCGTGGGTGATGTATCCCATACTTCGCTACCCAGGCTGATGCACTTCAAGTGAGTTCAACTCGACCTTGATTAACGGGATAGGTCGCTATTCTGGTGGTCCAAACGTTAATTTTGCTGTAGTGAACGTCTCCCGAGGGAAACGGTCTGTGTTTCACCCACCTTTTGAATTGAAAGGAAACTCAATAGATCTAAAAGCTACCGACTACGCCTGGTGTCTATCTCTTGCGACCCGGCTTACACATTCTCAATTGATTCTCATACATTGAAAGTCATTGAGGTCGATGGTATTAATGTCAAGCCTTTGGATGTCGATTCGCTTCAGATTTTCGCTGGTACGTAAAGCCTTGGACTTGTTGCGAACTCACCTCATTTACTGATGCACCTAACTCTAGGACAACGTTATTCGGTTGTTGTAAGGCAGTTTACACATCATCATACTGAGAGGTATAATCTTGTACCGGTTTACAGCTCAATGCCAATCAGTCGCCTAACAATTACTGTAATGTTCTTTTGTCAAACATCCTAGTTAGAACTCGCACTGAGTTCAATTCTGACGTAATACAGGGATCCGTGCTTTGCCTAATTTCCCGGACCAGAACTACGTCGGCGGTACCAATGTAGCCATCCTTCGCTATCGTGGTGCTTCGAGCAGAGAACCTTCATCTCCTCCCAATGTCTCCATCCCTTCAAGTCTTCGACCGCTCAAAGAAACCGATCTACACGTAAGCTTCACAAGAGTATCCCAAGAACATTATTAACCGATTGCTGTCTAGCCACTTGTTCGTATGCCCGTGGTAAGTCTCTACGATTCAATCCCTTTTGGCCCATCAATTTGTGCCGTCTATTAGCCCGGCCGTCCCGTTCCCGGTGGCGCCGACATCAACATCGACCTCGACGTTGTACTTAGACTGGTGAGCGTTCTCTGAGAGTGTGTGAAGGATACATAGTTGTTAATATTCCGAGAACTCAGGATATCCCCTCGCCGAAGTTCTTCATCAATAACTCTACCTTCACTTCGCCGGACGTCCCGATACTGCTGCAAATATTGAATGGTGTGTCTGCGTCAAACCTCATGCCGAATGGAACCATCTACAGCCTCGAGCCGAATAAGAGCGTAGAGATCAGCATCCCTGGGGGTGCTCTTGGTGGACCGGTGAGTAAGAGTTGGCGCTGGCATTCTAGGTCCTTGACGGCATTATCATATACCACTACATGCCCACGTACTCAAAGCACCCAATCCACTTGCACGGGCACGCATTCCACGTGGTCCGGAGTGCCGGTAATTCATCTTACAATTACGTCGACCCTGTCGTGCGCGACGTCGTGAGCATCGGCAACACAGGAGATAATGTCACGATCCGATTCCTCACCGACAACCCTGGCCCATGGTTCCTCCACTGCCACATTGATTGGCATTTGGAAAGGTGAGTTCTCCCCTCCATCCCTCATTTTCTTTCACTGGATACTAACGACACAACGCGTTATTTGTTTCGTAGGGGCTTCGCGGTCGTCTTTGCTGAAGATGTTCCTGAAGTTAAGACGCAAGATATCACGACAGGTAGCGCTTCTTCCTTTTGAGGGTTGCTTGCAGCTGCTGACGAGAATGTCATCTGTAGACGACTGGGCCAAACTTTGCCCGGCATATAATAACTTCGTGAACAGGACGGTGGTGAATGAGAAGTAGTTAAACAGATTGCTTACTGCTCTCGTCTTTCCTTTGTGACCCTTCTCTTCTGTCTTGATGGCCCCAACAACTTGGAGTTCGCCTCGACTTTCATGCTGGACACATCTAGCAACGCCCTGTTCTGCCACTGGCAGTGATGGCTATTCCACCTTCTTCCGGTTGATCATTGTCGTGACAGCAACATATCTTATGAGTTTGATCAAATCTGGGACGAAGAACGATGAAGGAAAGCTGTGCACTCGTCGTACGGACGAGACACGGATGATGTCCGAAGGTGGAGAAAGAAATCAAGAGAGCGATACAGCAGAACATGGTGGTGAATCTGACAACGCAAGATTCTTGCCAATCGGCACGGCTTGGTAGATGACTGATTAGATGAGATGATGGCCTCTTGGGGCTTCATTTTCCGTCAGATAATGCCCGTTGTCCACATCCCATTTTGTCATTGTGAATCACAGGCTGTGGGCCACAATGTGAAAAGTTTGCCCCACCATCAGGGAATACTGTGTGCAGTACTGGACCCAGTACACCGGCAGCAATGATCCGAAGGTGCGCGCAGGGTGTGGGAGAAGTGCATCCCAAATGGGCGCACACCCATATGCACTGCACGCACGACCATATGTGCAGATCAATCCACTTTTGCACAACAAAATGTATGCACATATGTCAGTAAGTACATACAGAATGCATGTATTTAGGCCCTGCCTCTCCTGAAAAAGAGGGGGTAACACTTTTTCTATTTATCTTTGCAATAGACCACAATTTGGGTTGGCTCTATTGAACGGTCTATTGCAATGCCAACGTTCTACACCATGGTACAAACAACTCTGTAGTCCTTCACTAAGTGGGTTATACCTCTTGCAGTATCCTTAGGAGGAAAGACATCAAGCTTGGAATTACTGTAACGCTGCTATTGGAAGATTCCATTCCTGGTTGCCTGCAAAATCAAGTCAAAACTACCTATGTTGACGACGGGTTGAATAGCATCAATAGAACAATGTCACAATATATAGCGATGGTTCCTAGCCGAGAAGTGTGATCATCTGGCACGAATATAAGCTATTTAACAGCAGGCAAGCTGCCAAAGACTTCAGTGTCGACAGTCAGTCGACCCGGGCAGCCGACCGAAGAGGCCTCCTGTTGCTATGGGCCCGGCATAACCCATTCGTGCCTTCGCCGGCTTTGATGCACAGAGTGGGCCTACGCGATATTATGCCTCTTTAGTAGAATTTCCAGTCGTCGCGTCGAATGGAAATGTTTCAGACGTGAGCATGAGATGCTGCTGGTGCTTCCGCTGTCTCGTAAAGAACCATAAAGAACGAAACTTCGTCACGGAGTGCCCGTTTCCGAGTACGAAATAGCGAATAGCAATTTAATTGTCATAAATCGGAGGACAGTCGAAAATCCTTAGACTTGTTCAAACGTTCAAGAATTGCGAACAGGGTAGATCCATCGGGGAAATGGGTGCAACCAACCTTCGATCTCGGCTTATGACAATTTACGATAATTTGATCGACTTGATGCCCGTACGTCGCTTGAGTAAATTTGCCCAGATATGTTAGACCCATAGGATATGTAAATTGTGTAGATTTACGGTAATAATGTGTTCCCTACTTGAGTGCATTCACATACTTTTAAATACACCATTGCCAACTTGCTGCCCGGGTGATGCACTCAAATTCAATGGAATTGGCACAGATTTGGACATTATTATCGCGCTACTACATATAGAAGTACATGTGCTACCAGTTAAGACTAATCTGCCATACCATCAATAACTCTCCATTCCATGCGGCAGCAGACGAGGAATATGCAGAACTTATACATCCAGTCCTTGAGCACGAGCGAGATGCAACAGCAGAGGCAGATGACAGGCGGACCCCATTGCATGTTGTGACAGAAAAGGCACGTGCGGAGCTTTCACAACCACTTCTCGAGCGCGGGCCAGGTAAAACAACTAAGGTCAACGATGGGTAACATCCATCGGATATGGTGTCACAAGCAGGAAAGGCCGGTTGAACATGTCATTCGACAAACCCAGTAAGAATAAGTTTCTGGTTAACGTACCAGGACGACAGACATCGCCACCACACGACACTCAGGCTCAAGCTGAAGAAGATGAGGGTGCCCAGGGACCCTTTATAGACAAGACTGCGCTGACCGGATCCTCTGGACACCAACATGGAAGATAGGTTGGAGTGTGTCCTTCGTCAGGGATCAACATTATGAGCCAGTACATAGCGGAGAGAACTACTTACCAAGTTTAACTTCACTCCATTGGAAGACGACGGCCCACCATCAAGCACAGTGCATGGGTCGAGAGATAGAATCTAGCTGTGTGAGGAGTAACACTGTGCATGCACAAGTGAAGAATGGGTGTAGTTAGAATGTGTTTTAGTTCGGTTAAAGTCTCAATGCTAGCAACAGTTCCTGTCTTGGGGCCGGGACAGTCACTGTGACATTCACTAGTACAGATAAATAGCACACGTAATTGGGATCCATAAAGAAAATTTGACTGTGATATGCGGAACAATACGAGCTGATGATTCAGGGGCTCACCTGTCTACATTGGCACCTTGCTTGGTCAGGTAGGGTAGCATATCACGGTTGGGATTTGTAGCCGTAGCCAAAGTGCTCCGTCGCAACACATGCGGAATGATAAGCTATGTGTCGGAGTTCAACGAAGTTGAGTAAGCCGATAAATACGTGTAAACAAATAAAACTGAACCACGATCACATGACGTAGATCGGACATGAGGTCAGGTCTGACATCAAGAAATAGGCGACACCGTACTGCAGTCAAAATCTAAGGTTATGAGGTCATGCAAGCCTGCGAATTCGGCCACAGGATACTGGGCTCTGATTGTATTGAGAATGTCAACATGAAGCATGGTGATAAATGCATACTGTAAGACTTCTGTAGGGGAGGCACGTGCTACAGCCTCAGAATCAGGCGTCTCTCTCAACTTACTGCAGCGATCTGTATATTGAAGCTTGAAGTCTCGACGCCTCTCGGCGCACCTGCACCCTCACCGCCTTCCCAAGTCGCACACCACCGCTGCCCTGGACCCCTCATTCATATCGTCCCCACAGCACCTCACCTCGTCTATCAAGTTCAACACTGGTTGCTGGCACGATTCCGACCGAAAACCTCGTGAACGCATCTTCGTCATGCCTTATGTCCCGAACGGCTATCCCATTTTGTCTCACACCTCACTGTGCTGGACAGCCTCCACCTCCTATTTCGACTCGTTTTCTATCCCCTTTCTCCTCCTTTGCCTCAGACTGGGTATTTCTTTCGCACCAGGCCCCTTCCCTTCCTCCCTAGCCCGCGCCCTTTGTCTCCTACCTAGAGACCTATTTACGTATTCTGTCTTGTTTTCCTTGGACTCAGTATTGCAGTGTCAAATGTAAATATACTTGAATATAAATAAGGGCCGTGTCGTCGAAGGATGCCAGCAAATAACGTGGCGAGCATCGCTCACCATGCCGTGCATATCGCCTCGGAGTAAGGACTGGGGGGCATGCCGTCACTCCCTGCATCGATCTTTGTCCATTTCATCCCTCAATTATCTTTTTGTCCTCTTTCTCTTGCGAAGCGGAGCCTGCCTGCATTTTCGACAGCGCGCAAAGGCCACACACTCGACGCGTCCCAGACCGTGACCTCTCAGCCTGTGACCCGGTCTTTGGATCTGTATTATCTTACCCCAGCCTTATCGAACTCACATACACAGTCCCATCTTAGGATCCTCGCTACAATACCAGCGAACTTGATGGGATGGAAAGTCACTTAGAGGGTAACTGGGACAAAGGCAGTCCATAATAAAGAAGTCCAGAGACAGGGCACCCCATCGTGAACCCATGCATGCAAGCGTAGCTGCTCCCCAACAAATTATGTTGCTCATATGATAATTTGCCACGACGCCTCAATTCTAGTTGAAAATTCATGCCAGCTGGTGATAGATTTGAATCAATTCATCAACTATGCAAAATTTGAACATGTACGGCACGCACAAACTTACTCAAAGTTAACGATTCCCGTTTCCTGATGAGACATGTCAACCAATAATTGTGCCGTGGGGTCACCAATATAGGCATGACACTTCAAGTCAAGGGCACTCGCATTTTTGGTGATGGTTCGGCATTGTGGCGTCCAGCTAAAAACAGTCTCTTCCTCGTATCGACGAGAAGCTGCCATCATGAAAATTTTCTCATATCTGTACGAAATCGTGACCGCGTCGCGTCGCTTACATAACGATACAAACGTTCGCACTAATCAAAAGAAAGGGCCACAAGTGAGCTTCATCTATGTCCAATCAGGGGGAGGAACTTTCTGTTTGTAATGAATGCGGCGACTTTGAGAGAAGGGTGGGTTTTCTATTTTTCAGTTGGTGTGTCGGGTCACTCGTCAGTTTCGGTGGCAGCGCGACCGTGATGATATAAGTGCTCTGACTCTGGTTCACGTCACCTTCCTGATTCCCGCATCCTTGTCACTTAAGCATGCATTTTGGTACTTCAATCCCGGATGCAACGCGAGGCACTCCCGAGCTAGTGCCGGATGGGAGAATTCGATCCTTTCAGCTGGCCAAACGCGAATGCTTACTCTGGCTTGTCGTGTTCCATTGCTTCGTAGTCCAACCCGTCCCACTTTATAAAATGCCTCAGACTCTCCGTAATTTTCAGCAGAGGCTCATAGTCCAAGCCTTTCTGTATCTCGCTCAAACTTTTCTGTCCATCTTCACTCGCCGCGATGATGCGACTTTGCGCTCTTGCTGTCATTCTGGTCGCCCTTTCTGACAAAACCTCTGCTGCCATCGGCCCCAATGCCGTCCTCCCAATTGTGAATCAGAATATATCCCCCGATGGTTATGAACGCTCGTAGGCTACATGTGGTTGATTGTGACTGGAAGACAGCGCTAAGTTCTCACTAGTGCCTCCCTTGCTGGTGGAATTTTCCCCGGCCCACTGATCACGGGAGACAAGGTAAAGTCCCTCAGAGTCTTCTTTCGACCCTCTTGAAAAGTTACACCCATCAGAATTCCGGATTTTCAATCCAAGTCCAAGATCAGCTGAACGATAAGTCCATGGACTTGGTAACCTCTATTGTACGGGTCTCGTTCCTTTGATATGTCCCAACTATAAGAAGCTTATCCTCTTCAGCATTGGCATGGCATATTCCAACACCATACCAATTATGCCGATGGCCCTGCGTTCGTCACGCAATGCCCGATTGTACCCTCCGAGAGTTTCACCTACGAATTCAACGTTGAGGACCAGACTGTATTTCACCTCTTTATCTTATCCCACGCATTCTCCGCAACTGCATTCTCTGGTCACTTAGGGAACATATTGGTATCACAGCCACTACCAGGCTCAATACTGTGATGGAGTGCGCGGAGCTCTGGTCATTTATGACCCAAATGACCCTCAACGTAGTTTGTATGACGTCGACGACGGTAAGACTGACTCCAAGTTCCAGATGAACTCTCATTAAATTCATTTCTTACAGAGAGCACTGTCATCACGCTCGCGGACTGGTATCACTACGTCTCAGCTGATGCACCGCTGGCTCCGTGGGTGATGTATCCTATACTTCGCTGCCCAGACTGATGATCTTTCAAGTGAGTTCAACTCGACCTTGATTAACGGGATAGGTCGCTATTCTGGTGGCCCAAACGTTTCTCTTGCTGTGGTGAACGTCTCCTCGGGGAAACGGTCCGTACTACATCCACCTTTTGGAACGAAAGGAAACTCAATAGATCTAAAAGCTACCGACTACGCCTGGTCTCTATCTCTTGCGACCCGGCTTACACATTCTCAATTGATTCTCATACACTGACTATCATCGAGGTCGAGGGTACTGATGTTAAACCTTTGGAGGTTGATTCGCTTCAGATTTTCGCTGGTATGTAAAGCTTTGTACTTGTTGCGAACTCACCTCATTTACTGATGCATCTAACCCCAGGACAACGCTATTCGGTTGTTGTAAGGCAGTTTACACATTGTCATGCTGAGGGGTATTATCATAATCTCGTACTGGTTTACAGCTCAATGCCAATCAACCGCCGAACAATTACTGTAATGTTCTTTTGCCAAACATCCTAGTTAGAACTCGCACTGAATCCGACCCTCACATAATACAGGGATCCGTGCTTTGCCTAATTTCCCTGACCAGAACTACGTCGGCGGTACTAATGTAGCCATCCTTCGCTATAATGGTGCCTTGAGCGGAGAACCTTCATCTCCTCCCGAGGTCTCCATCCCTTCAAGTCTTCGACCGCTCACAGAGACTGATCTACACGTAAGCGTCCCATAAGTATCCTTTCCCATGAACATATTTAACTGCTTACTTTTCTAGCCACTTGTCCCTATGCC